>CP025658.1:22596236-22608302 GCA_003576665.1 Ipomoea trifida | reverse complement strand
AAGGAGGATTTGGATCTTGCAACTCATATAGGTATCCTTGATTTCCTAAGATATTAGCTAGCAACACTTAGATAACGAAAATGAGACAAGGTCACCAACACCACCCCACTCTCGTGGTCAATGGACTCACTTCTTAGACCGTAATGTCATCCTTGTGATCATTAGGCTAGAAGGGGCATTTTGACAAACACGTTATGTGCCTCTTGCCTTCCCTCTCCCTTTTCTCAAAGGGAGAGGAAATGTGCTAGGCTAGGCTAAGGAGTAACTCTACTCTCGTAGATGAGACTCCTTCTCCAAACACCTCTCATATAGGTTGATCACCCCTACACAAGAGTCAAAGTGGATCACCACTCACACAATCAAACTCATAATCAAGCAATTGCAAAACCTAATTGATCAAGTCAAAGCTCAAGAATATCCATACAACATTGCTCAATCCAAATCCACAAAGATCTATATAATCATACTTGGAATTGAAATAACAAAAGGCAAGAGTAATAACAAGAAATTAAAAGGAAGACTTAGCTTGAAATTAAACCTTGAACTTGAAATTGAATGTTGATCTCAATCTTGCAACAATGGAATTCTTCTCTAATCCTAATCTAAACCTAAGAATTGCAATGTGGAGTGAATTTGGAGAGATCTCTAGGCTAATCCTAGAGAGAGAAAGTCTAGGTGTGGAATGGTGGATGAATGGAGAGATCCCCTTTCTTTTCCGCCAAAATATCTTAAATAGGGAGTAAAATCGCCGGGTGGACGCACGACTGGACGCGCGTGTGACACCCCAACCTTACACAAGCTGAGATAGATAAATCTCAACACAACAGCTGCCTATCTCAACTAAAAACATAACATAGCGGAAGCGAATTTAAAACCTAAGGGGCATCATGCCACATCTAGGTAGAAAACACAGCCTAGATGCACAGGCTAACCATAAGAAACGAACTGAACTGTCACTGCATAAATAATAAGAATCCTCAAGTCATGTTTAACAATAACCAACACTAGTCAAGAGTATATAATATCTCAATTGGCACGCAGGCCCAAAAACCACAGTCTAAACAGCATAAACTAAGTCTAAGCATCGTCACAAAGTAGGCTTGATGAGCGCAATTTTATACTTTATTTTTGGACTAATATCTTTATTTCTTTAGTTATTCTTGTATGCTTTATCTTATTATTTATTATTTATTTTATTTATCTAATAATTAGAATTATAATGTATTACGTAGTTAGATTAATATTAATAAGTTATTTCTATTTGATTTTTTTAATTTATTTAAATATGGGTTATGTGAGTAAGAACAAAAAGAATTATTATTTGTGATTGAAACTCTTTCACCAAAGCCGGTCAACAAGCAGGAGCGGCAAAGGAGATCGCAAAGCGTGGTCGTCGTGGAGGAGCGCAAAATTAGGAAAAAATCAGTCCAAAAAAGACGAATTGGAGAGCGGGCTTTCACTCGTTAGGGTCAGTAGCTGCGCAAAACTCGAATCAAGATCGTTTGTTGAGTACTATAAATAAGTGGGGGAATACACAACAAAGGGACAACCAGAAAATTCTTTGACTCTGGATCCATTCGTTCACCAATCAATCAATTTAACTCCGGAGGGGTGTTACGATCTAAATAGAAACTTTGATCGGCGAATTCTTAGCGGCAGCGCACGACGAAGAGTTATTTTCGGCGGTGGCGCAGTAATTCTGGTGCAGCGAACATTTGGAATCCTTGGCTTAGTTTAATATCCGGTTTTAATTTTTTTAATCGCACTTGCAGTGGCCCACATCATTATTTGTATAACATTCTGGAATTTTTCCTTGGCAATGAATTTTGTTAGCATAATAAATTTTCCTTGGCTATTGTAATTGAGTTCTGTGCGTAGCAAAGTGGACCCTATAGTCCCAAGCCCATAGGAAATAATGATACTTATAATTATTTAAATAATTACTTAATAAGAAAATAACCCCCTCATTTTAAATATTTATATTTAAAATAATAGTAGGGAAAATGCGGGGTGTTACAGCGCGTCCATCAGACTTCTGCTGCACAGACTTCAACTTCAGAGAGCCAAAAATCGGACGCAGGTGTGGACGCGCGTCCACTGCGCGTCCACTGTGCGTCCACAGTGCGTCCATGGTCAATTATGCACTCCGACTTCGACTCGTGAATCCTTCTCCGAAATCTCGCCATTTTCTGCCTTTTTGCCCATCTTTTACCTACAAAACAATTAGCCAAGTGTGGAATGGGGTCCAATGACAAAATCAAGCATTCTAATGCAATTTACGACTAAAACATTCATAAAAGCTTTAACTTGTATACTAAACGATCCACGAATAACCTTATAAAAGTGGTATCTTTTGCACTTATCAAACTGTCCACACTTTTAAACCTTGCTTGTCCTCAAGCAAGCAATCATAGGACAACCAACACAATAAGTGCAAAAGATATCACCAAGCTTTACCAAGCTTTAGAAACGCATATGAGCTAGATGGAAGAACAAAACACAATATTGAAATTAGGGCTTCCGTTATTCTATCAAAGAAATGTGTCCATAAATGAATCATAAAGTTCAATAGTGAATATCCCAAGACTTGACAACCTTCTTAAGGTAAAGTAAATTTTCGGTAATAGACTTTGTTTCACACTTTTCAAGCATGCATACCAAAAGGGAATTCACCAAATATTTTGAAAGGGCCACTAGCCGAGCCAACTAGTAGGAACGATGTGCACAAGCCAATGCTAATAGTCCAACCTTATAACCTCAAGCCCCCTAGATACTAATGTGAAATTGGCTAACAAAGGTCACTACTACCCCTTAGGACCAACCATCGGGCTACCCGATCTCACATGGAGCCCCATGCTTTTTTGAGAACTGTGCAATGGGTGCCCGGTCCTAACGGGATAAATCTCTCCTTTTCTCATTCCCCAAGATAACCTCATCGGGCTACCCGACTTCACATGGATCTCCATGCTTTTTCGAAGACGGTGCAATGGGTGCCCGAATCTTGGCGGAATGGCTCTGTTAAATTTTCTCGTCTCCCAAGACCTTGCATCGGGCAACTGACTTCACGTAGAGCTCTACGCTTTTTCGAAGGTGGTGCGATGGTTGCCCCAATTGTCCTAGCAAGACGGTTCATCTTTTTCATTTCCTAAGGTGCCCACATTGGACTCTTTTGGGGTTTTGGCCTCATTGGGCTCTTTTAAACAAAATATAGCAAAGCATCACCTTCACAACCCCACACGCCACCTTCGGGAGAGCAAAAACAAAAATTATGTTCATTTCCGGGCTTAGCATGTTATCTTTCTAGCATTGGCGAGTGCACACTCCCACTTCGAGGGATCATTGACTATGGTCCAAACAAAATAGAGGGTGAATTATCATGAAAGCACACAATATAATCAATTTTCACAAGTGCTAAAGAGTTCATATCAAGGGATATTCAACATTGAACTCAATTATTCCTTCATAGCAACACATTTCTAGGATAGATTAAACAAAACATTAATTTCAACACCACACAAGATTCTATACTAAGCATGATAAGACTCTTGGTAACTCTCCGGTGGCTCATCATATATGGTTCTTCTTTGAGCTGGAGGTGTGGCTCTTCTTCAGTGGGTGTAGTCACCATCTTCTCTTTCATCAAATTGAGCTCTTAGTGATTGCCTTCTTGGTTGGTATTCTTCTTGTGAAGATCCATATGTCCTTGAGTAAGGTTGTTCATAGTCCTCATAATCTCTATAACCATAGGGGTTAGAAACTTGAGCATTATAGCCTCCCCTTGGTTGCCTATATCCTCCTTGGTCTTCATAGTAATCCTCTTGTGGATATCTTGCTTGAGAATACATCATAGAGAATCAACCTATCAATACAAAGACAAGAGAGTGTTTTGCAACTAGAAGTAGTTGCAAGTGAGAGTAGTAGCAAATGAAATGACAAAAGGATTAAAATGTAAACAAAGTAAATTGCAAAAATAGAAAGTAAATAGGGGGGTTAGACTCTCTAACTTGAACACTTGCTCATGTTAATCCAAAGGCACTTACTACTCAAAAACCGATGCCATCCCCGGCAACGGCGCCATTTGATGAGTGTAGTTTTTCGCGGTGGATGGAAAGAAGTAGGTGTTAAAACGATAAGATTTCCGAGTATCGTTCTCAAAGGACGGTAAGAAGGGAATTTGAGCGGTAAGGGGATTAAGCACAAGAGTGTTTAGTGTTTGAAAGCTAACCCAAACATAGTAAGAAAGGTGCATGAAACATAATGAAAATAAGGAACAAAACGTTGGAAACAATCAATTGGAAAGGAGGATTTGGATCTTGCAACTCATATAGGTATCCTTGATTTCCTAAGATATTAGGCTAGCAACACTTAGATAACGAAAATGAGACAAGGTCACCAACACCACCACCACTCTCGTGGTCAATGGACTCACTTCTTAGACCGTAATGTCATCCTTGTGATCATTAGGCTAGAAGGGGCATTTTGACAAACACGTTATGTGCCTCTTGCCTTCCCTCTCCCTTTTCTCAAAGGTGAGAGGGAAATGTGCTAGGCTAGGCTAAGGAGTAACTCTACTCTCGTAGATGAGACTCCTTCTCCAAACACCTCTCATATAGGTTGATCACCCCTACACAAGAGTCAAAGTGGATCACCACTCACACAATCAAACTCATAATCAAGCAATTGCAAAACCTAATTGATCAAGTCAAAGCTCAAGAATATCCATACAACATTGCTCAATCCAAATCCACAAAGATCTATCTAATCATACTTGGAATTGAAATAACAAAAGGCAAGAGTAATAACAAGAAATTAAAAGGAAGACTTAGCTTGAAATTAAACCTTGAACTTGAAATTGAATGTTGATCTCAATCTTGCAACAATGGAATTCTTCTCTAATCCTAATCTAAACCTAAGAATTGCAATGTGGAGTGAATTTGGAGAGATCTCTCTAGGCTAATCCTAGAGAGAGAAAGTCTAGGGTGTGGAATGGTGGATGAATGGAGAGATCCCCTTTCTTTTCTGCCAAAATATCTTAAATAGGGAGTAAAATCGCCGGGTGGACGCACGACTGGACGCGCGTCCATCAGACTTCTTCTGCACAGACTTCAACTTCAGAGAGCCAAAAATCGGACGCAGGTGTGGACGCACGGTGGACGCGCGTCCACAGTGCGTCCACAGTGCGTCCATGGTCAATTATGCACTCCGACTTCGACTCGTGAATCCTTCTCCGAAATCTCACCAGTTTCTGCCTTTTTGCCCATCTTTTACCTACAAAACAATTAGCCAAGTGTAGAATGGGGTCCAATGACAAAATCAAGCATTCTAATGCAATTTACGACTAAAACATTCATAAAAGCTTTAACTTGTATACTAAATGATCCACGAATAACCTTATAAAAGTGGTATCTTTTGCACTTATCAGCAATGAATGGAATAGTGCATATTTATACCTAGGGCATAAAGCCCTAGGTTTGAAACGTGACTCTAGAGGGGCAAAATGAGAACTTTTTGGTTTGGCTCTTAGGTTAGTGTTTTATGGTTCAAGATGAGTCAAATGATGATTATGAAGTATTGTAATAAGTGTAGGATCAAATATGTTCATGTTTTGGAATAAAACTTGGCTATCAGGTTCAGATGTTCGTCTCAGATAGACTTTTGGTTTAAGATTTTGGCTCATAAATATTTTATTCAAGTAGGACTTTTGAAACCATAAATATTTATATAAGTACTTGATATTAAATCATTTGAAATTGGGATATAAAATATTTTACGAATACCTATATATACAAACTTATATACTTCGTAGGAGTGAAAATTTATAATAGGAATGATTTGAGTTTAAATAAGTAAAATTTTAGCAAAAAAGAATTTCGGGGTCTTAGGCTGGCCAACGCGAACGACCTCGCCCAGAGGGGCGACTGGTTGCCTCCTGACTACAAACTTTAGAACCTCCTTTTCTTCGTAAGGCCTGAAAAGGCCTAAGTCAATCGACTTCGCTAGGAAGGGCGATTGGTCAACTCCTGATTGCAAACTCCAAAACCTCCTTTGGAAGTAAGCATAAGCACATCAAATCATGGACACAGCTTCTCATTTGTTCTCTTAATCATAAGTGAAGTAAGCATAGATTTCCAGTGAGTAAAATAGAGATAATCATGTCTCATTTTGTAAAAATGGTTTTGCACATATCATATTCATCATACAGACAATGTTCAGAACAACCAACAGGTCTCATGAGTCACTTGGACTAGCGGGACAATGCAAAACGTGACCGACCCAACTAGTAGAACACATGGCTCCACGTTTGAGCCTAAGGCCGTGAAGGACTACTACGCTGCAAGGTACGAGGCCCACCGCATGAGAGTAACGTAAGGGCCTAGCCGACAGGGCTCCCTGCCCCATGCGTTCAAGCGTTCCTTCTAGGTAGTAGCCTCTTCCACCTGCAATACTTCAGCAAAGTCTAAATTATCACACCAGAAATCATCCACCAACCAAATTATAACATCAAGACATCATTTCCACAACATTACTAGCACATAACACCATTTATCACTTCATTTCTAGACGTCTAACATTAAAAAAACCAAGCATATAGCACATTTACAAAGCACAAATGGAAAATGAGATAGTTTGTGGGGTTCCATGGGTTATACCTCAAGCTTGATGTCTTAGGAAAAAGAATCCCTCCTCTAAGCCTCAAGGTTGACTTCATTCTCCACTCCCTAAGCCACATAACCAACACACCAAGAAATACCAACAATAATATCAAACACATGCACATGTAATATTCTCAGAAGATAAAAGAGAAAGAGAAGATGCTGAAGACGAAAAATGCAGAGATGAAAGAGGATGGATGATCTTACAAATGCTTTGCCTCCTAGGCTCCTAGCTAGCTTAGTGTATTCTCCTGGAGAGGAAAAATGGTGAAGTATTTGGAGTGTAGAGGGATTGGGAGGCAAATGAATGGAATAGTGTCTATTTATACCTAGCGCACAAAGCCTTAGGTCTTGAACTGTTAGTGAAGAGCAAAATGAGATTTTTATGCTTAGCTCTTGGGTTGAAATTTTATGGTCCACGTTGAGTCAAATGTAGGTGATATAACAATGTGGTAAATGTAAAATCAAGACAAGTTCATATTTTGAACAAAAAACTTGGCTATCAAGTTTGTCTCAAATAGACTTTTGGGTCAAGATTTTGATACATAAATATTTTACTCAAATAAGACTTAAAATCATAAATATTTGTATAAGTACTTGTTATTAAATCATTTGAAATCGGGAGAATAAAATATTTTACTTATATATATTCGTTGAGCGAAATCATTGTAGGAGTAAAAATTATATAAGTGGGTTTATTTGAGTTTAATAAAATAGAATTCTTGTGAAGAATTTTCGGGGTCTCACATTTTACCCCCCTTAAAACAAGTTTCGCCACCGAAGCTTAGGCTTGGTTAGCACAGAACGGTTTGGATAAAGTCTTGAAAAGAGAATTTTATAAACATTGTCACAAGGTACGAGATCGGAGAGCGTTATGGATATCACAAGAACAGTTTGATTTGAAAAGAATCAAGGAGTGTTTGAGGATTAAGAGTAAGGATTATCATGCAAGTAGTCAAAATTCTACACAACGCGCGAGCCTGGGGCGACGGGCCCCGTTGGTCTGCAGCGTGGCCCCGTGCTCATGGCTCACGATTGGCGAGGTTGGTCCAACATGGCTCCTTGTCCTGTTGCAACGCCCGCACCCACGACGCGCTAGTTCCGATTCTATCTAGCTGCTTTTTCTTCCTCAAAAAATTCTTTAGACTTAGCCATAAAACCAAGTTGATTGAAATTTAATATTTCACTCCTCCTCTTTCGTATTTCTCCATTTTCCTGAAGTCTCTCCTTAAAAACACTCCATACACTTCGATATTTTTTTTCCATTAAGTTCGTCATTTCTTCTTTATCTCTCACTCTCTTTATTTATTGCCATTTATTTTCTAGCTTATAACTAATCAAATCTAAAATTTACAAGAGTAAAATATGTGCAAACAAAGTTTTAAAGAAGGGGTAAAAACTATTTTCTACTATGTTACTTTGAAAAAGATTTCAAAAATATACAAGTCTATTCACCTCCTCCCCTCTAGACTTGTACCCCTAATCATCGTGACCAACAAGTGGTATTAGAGTTAGTAATCTTGAACAGTTTGTAAAGTTTAGAAGAGAGAAAAATTTTGTAGAGTTTAGGCATGAAAATAATGTTTGATAATGAAGAAAAAAAATAATCTATTGAATTTATAGAGCTTAAATAGGGGAAAAGAATACATAGATTTTAGATAGAGCGACAGAGAAAGCATTTAGAGTTGGTAGAAAGAAAGTTTAAAAATCTTGGGGTTGGGGGATAGATTTCAACTATTTATATTTCAGATAAAAAAAAACTACAAAAATCCTAAAATAAAAATAGAAGTCTAAAAGTTCATAACTTTTTGAATACCACCAAACTTTTAAAGACTGTTTAAAAGTCTTAATCAAACACCACCCAACTTTTAAAAACTCTTTAAAAATCTTAATCGAATACCATCCAACTTTAAAGACTCCCTAAAATTTTGAATTGAATACCTCCACACTTTTAATGTTCATAAGAGTCTTTAAAAATATATAAAAGTCATGATAAAATACACCCCCTAAGTCTTCTTAATGCAATATTAATGAGTTAGTAAATCTTAACTTTTTTTTTTGTTAAAAGTAACATGATTATAATATGCTTAATAATGTTGTTAATTAAATAGTAATTAAAAAGTTATGCAATTAAATTATAACATATGAATTCATAAGTTTTCCTTGTGTATATGATTGTGACCTCAATTGTCTCTACACGTGAATTATTCATTTTGTAAACTCTCATTAATATTTCAAAATATTATTTTTCCTATAATATTGATTAGATAATGAAATATTTTTAGTTAAGTTCTTAAATAGTGAGAAATTTTGTCTTATATATAGTAGATCAGCTTGTACATTTTTATTAAATCAATATAGATTTGAAATAAAAAATTAAAATGTGTTACAACAAATAATGCTTGATTTAAGTAAAGAGAATACAATGTATTATTAGAATAATTATAATATGACATTCATATTTTTTAAGATGAAGATTCATAAAAATAATAGTTTTTACTCTTTCTTTTTTATAAAAATATATAATTGAAAGAAAAACTCAAATTAAATAAATATTATTACATTTTAAATCTTACCACAAAGAAGAAATAAGTTGATAAAAGAATAAAAAAATTGACACGAGTTTCATTTTCTGTACACTAATTTAATATTTATAATAATATAATATAAAAAATGCACATCATCGTTAGTGTTGTTTTTTATAATAATAATAATAATAATAATAATAATAATAATAATAATAATAATAATAATAATAATTACTATTAAAATGTTAGAAAATATATTACAATGAGTAAGTTAAGAATAATAAATAGTTTACATATGGAATGTTCCGTTACAAAAGTTAATACATAAATGAAAAAGTAAAAAGTGAAAGACGATAACTTTGGAAATATCTTTTTATTTTTGGGTGAACAAGAGGGGCCAAGCCCTGGTGAAAAAGAAACTAGCGAATCCTCCTGGTTGCGACATTCATGGCATCCCTTGCAAGGATGTCATTGACCCCATCAGGTGGGCGATCCAGGATTAACGTCCCCCATTGGTTGGATTGACCAATGTTGGCTAGATAATCTGCACATTGGTTCCCTTCTCTAAAAACATGACCAATCTCAAGCTCTTGAACTTTACTCATCAAGAAGTGGCAGTCAGCGATCAACATATCTGCTCTAGGTCGTGATTCTTCATCCTTGTTCAATGCTTGAACCGTAGCATTGGAATCGGTTTCCACTATGAGTTTGTTGAACCCCGGTTTACCGCGATCTTCAAACCTTCACGGAGACCCCACAACTCCGCGATGAAGCTGTTTGCTACTCCCACTTTAGCTGTGGACCCCACGATCCAGGCTCCACGGTGGTCACGGAAGACTCCCCCAACACTCGCCATGCCTGAGTTCTCTTTCCTAGCGCCATCCGTGTTCAGTTTAATGAAACCTTGTCGTGGCGGAGACCAATTAACCCAAATTTGACTTCATTGCATGGGACCGTACCGTCTGAACAATAGGTTCTTGGCCTCTAGAGCTTCTTGGCTTTCCCTTCGGTAAATAGCGTTTGCTGGCAGGAAGGAATTATTTAACATAGCATGGTTTCTGGCTTTCCATAGATTCCATAGGACGTAAGGGAAAAAGGAGCTCCAGTTGTTGTTCGTTGATCTTGTCCGTGACCTTCTGCAATTTTCTTCGATCCAACTCGCCAAAGGAGCATGGGAGCCGGCATTGAATCCTGTTGGGCCGTTAATCAATCTCCAACAATCTACAGCTGCATGGCATCTTCTAAAAACATGGTCCAGCGTCTCTTCACCTTCGTCACAATTCGGGCAGTCACTTTGCATCGTTAACCCTCGTTTCCGTCATTCTGAATTGACGAGCAACCCGTTGTGCAAGATTTTCCAAATAAACAATTTCACTCGCTCAATGCATTTGATGCTCCACACCCAGTCGTATGATCCTTCCTCTTCTTGGTGACCTGCAATAAGAGAGTAAGCAGACTTAATTGAAAAAAGACCCGTACCTGAGTGCGCCCATGACCGCTAGTCCCTCTGGTTTTCTCTGATCGGGACCGGTGAAGCCCGGATGGAATTAAGGGTGTTCTCGGGGACGAGGTGTTCAAGAGCACTCACGTCCCAATTCCTATCACGACCGATGAACTGGCTGACCTGTACATTGTTACTATTCGTCGGGACCTACACGTTAGTACTATTTGCAATGGGACCATTCCCCATCCACCAATCATGCCAAAAGTTAACCGACGACCCCGAACTGATCTTCCATTTTACGCCTCTTTCAAGCACCTCCTTGCCTTTCACAATGCTACGCCAACACCAAGAACAGTTGTGCTTATTAGCAGTAAAAAGGTCACCGTTACTCATGTATTTCTCTTTCATCACTTTAACCCACAACTTGTCATCATTAGTCAACAGTTGCCAACCTAATTTACAGAGGAGGGCGAGATTGAAGTCTCTAGCCTTCCTATGACCCAAACCCCCCTCCTCGCGGGGTTTGCAAATCTCAGCCCAACTTACCGTGTGAATTTTTCTTATGTCATCGGAATGTCCCCATAAGAAGTTCCTGCAGATTTTATCAAAGACAATGGTGTATTTTATGTCATCGGGTGTGCTAGTGATTGTATGGTATACGTCAGTATAGTAGCTAGAGATGATTGAACAAGGACTCTCCTTCCCGCCATGCTGAGGGAGTCGGATTGCCACATTGCGAGTTTCCTCCTCATCTTGTCAATCACGTAGTTGAAAGTATTCTTTGACACCCGCTTGTTGAGAATGGGGATTCCGAGGTAGGAATCCAAATGGGCCGAGAGAGAGATGCCCATATGTTCCACAATGCGACGCTTTACACCTGCGTTCGTGTTTGGAGAGCAGAAAATGTAGGATTTAGTAAGATTTACCTTAAGTCCTGAGTCTTTGTTAAATCTGTTGAGACATTCCATCA
The DNA here is from genome assembly GCA_003576665.1 of Ipomoea trifida. Taxonomy (NCBI): domain Eukaryota; kingdom Viridiplantae; phylum Streptophyta; class Magnoliopsida; order Solanales; family Convolvulaceae; genus Ipomoea; species Ipomoea trifida. The sequence continues at coordinate 22,596,707 of CP025658.1, read as the reverse complement.
TCTTCTTGGCCTAATGTTCTGTCGCCTCTCCAAAGAGCATTAGGTCGTCTGCAAAGAAAAGGTGAGAAATGCCTGTTCCACCTCTAGAAATGTGGATGGGTTTCCATGCTCCTCCGGACACCTCTTTCTGAATATCATATGCAAGCCTCTCCATGACAAGATTAAAAAGATAAGGTGCTAAAGGGTCACCCTGGCGCAGCCCTCGCTGTAACACCCCGTAAATTCATTTCAAGCCTTTCGATCGTTAATTAATTCTTTGGGCAATTTAATTAATTCCAATTGGGCTAATTCTTTCAATTTGATATATATATATATATATATATATATACACTTGTATATATACATTTGATGCCTAATTTAATTATTCTAATCAAGAGCCCAATTAATTGAATTTATTCTTGTAAGGGATTTTATTTAATTTGGACCCTTACAACCCTTGTAATTAAATATTCCTACAAGCCCACATTCTTG
>CP025658.1:22560545-22594380 GCA_003576665.1 Ipomoea trifida | reverse complement strand
ATACCTAGATGTGGCATGACGCCCTTAGGTTTTAAATTCGCTTCCGCTTTATTATGTTGTTGGTTGAGATAGGCAGCTGTTGTGTTAAGTTTTATCTATCTCAGCCTGTGTGAGGTTGGGGTGTCACACTCGCCCAGGCCTAAAGGATTGCAACCAACCCCCATTCCATATGATGGAAATACCGCTTTCTTTAAGAGCGAACATGATAAGATCAATGACTTTTCTCGAGAAACCAAAGCACTCCAACTTTTCTTCTAAGAAATCCCAATCAACACTATCATAAGCTTTTTGGAGATCAATTTTGACCGCCATGAACCCCTTTTTACCTTTACTTTTTTGCATGGTACCAGCCAGGAAGGAAACTGTTTTGGTCAGGACCTATTAGTTTGCACATGATGGGTCTCATCCTATTGACCAAGACTTTGGAAATAACCTTGAACGCCACATTGAGTAAAGTAATAGGCCTGAAGTCTGTCGCCGTCTCCGGGGTATCTTTTTTTGGAATCAAGGTCATGCAGGCTTGCACGAGAGATTTATGAACCATACCGGTCTCCAGGGCCTGATTGACCATAGTAGTTAGGGCCGGACCAATCTCTCCCCAAAAATGTTGATAAAAGATAGCCTGGATTCCATCCGAACCAGGACTACCATACTTCTTCATACCGAAAATCGCCTTTTTGACTTCCTCGATTGGGACCCTGCCACAAAGACTATTAGCTTGGCCCGCAGGTATTTTGCGGTTTGTAACTATTTGGACTAGATTCCCTCCTCCATTGCGTGGTACCCTGCAGAAAAGAGAAGCAAAATAATTAGTAATATGGTTAGTCGCGGTTGTAGAATCGTCGGTCAAGCTTCCCTGTATCTTTAGGAATCGAACTCGACCCCGACCTATTCCTCCTAATCACAGTTGCTGTGTGATAGAAGCGGGTGTTCCTGTCTCTGTCTCTAATCCATTCTTTTCTTGATTTCTGAAACCATAGTGCTTCTTCCTGATCAAGGACATCATTAAGATCCTTCATGAGTGTTCGTTCCAGGGCCTGTAAACTTGCCGACGAGGTGTAATCCGACGCTTGTTGGATCCCCAAGATTCTCGCTTCAAGATGCCTCTTCCTATTGAATAAATAGTACTGGATTGTGATCCGAGCATAATCTAGGAAGAACAACAGTTTTATCCTCCGGAAAGGCCAATTGAGCATCGGTGTTCCAAAGGGTTCTATCCAATCTTCGTATTTGTGTGATCCTGTTTCCCACAGACCTACACCACGTAAATTTGGGCCCTGAGTGTCCCGGGTTGACAAGACCACAACTACTGTAAGCATCCACAAATCTTTGTAAGCTAGCATTGCAAATGGATTCGCTACCCCATTGTTTGTCTTCCGAGGCAATATCGTTAAGGTCCCCAATGACTATCCAAGGGCCTTGAATGTTATTTCCCAACAACTTACAATTTTCCCAGAATCTTTGTTTTGCCACCAGATTTGGTCTAACGTAAGCGAAAGTTAGAAAGATATCCACTAAACCTTGCTTGATTCTCGTATGAATGGACTGCGAAGAGTGGACAATCACCTCCAGATTGATGTACCCGTGCTTCCAGAATAAAAGTAAGCCTCCTGCAAAACCCATCGGTTCAACGAGAAAATGGTTAGTGAAACCAAGATGACTAACTAAGTTAATCATACCCTGTATTTTAGGAGAGTGAATCGGCCTTGGACGTGCTAAGAAGTTCTCTCACGTGCTTTTTAACCCATCCATTGATGATGCCTCTACAGTTCCAAGAGAGGATCTTCATTGATCACCCCGGACAGTCGGAGAGGTTTGACGACCGCCCTCTCCAGATGTGGAAACGTTGTTATTCTCAAAACCATGAGAGTCATGGTTATTGTTACGCTGGCTGTCAGGAACACACGGCACACTGCCAAACGTAAACACCCCTGCAGGCAGATTATTATTCAGCCAGGCACTATTCATGTGATGATCCGAAGCTGCCTCGCGCCCCACGCGTCCTCCACCCCGGACCAAACCACCCCCTATGGGTTCAGGCATCCTTTTTTTGTATTTTGTTGCCGCGAATTGGAGACTATCTCATTTGGTGGTCTTGAGGTTTTAGAAGTATTCTGATTTGTTCTCAAATTTTCAACTCCACGAGCAACCTGCGATGACACGGGGATGGAGTTAGTTCTCGTATTTACGTTCGCGGGAATCTTACCTTTCCCTTTGGCGTTGCTCCGTTTTCTATTTTCTGGACCAGCGTACCCCGCTAGTGCTTCGTATCGATTGGCGTTGTTACGTGCTTTTGAGGCCTGGTTCTTGGTTTGTTGGCGATCTTTGGATTGTCCACTAGTTTTATTTTTCCTCGTGACCAACATCCATGTACCATAGGGACGTTTTTCACGATTCACCTCCACTTCCTGGCCAACAACATTCATCCCTTCTGACTGGAACGTAGGGTTAGTCTGGGGTGTTTCTTCGTTCTTAGTTGCTGGCGATGAGTTCAAGTCCATGTTCGTAACTTCCGCCGCCTTAGCCTTGTTTAGTGGGCAAGCGTGTTCTCGGTGCCCAACCATGCCGCAACCGAAACACACAACATGCAAACCTTCATACTCCACATATTGTATTTCATTCCTCACCCAGATTTCCGTCACCAGAGGTTTGTCTAGGTCCACTTCCACTGCCGCTCTGGCCAAGCGCCCTCGCTCCCTTGCCGTCGTAGTTTGGTCAAGCTTTAGGGGTTTCCCGACACTTTCAAGGATCGTTTTCACAACGTCATCCCTGAAGTATTCCGCATAGAGATCCGGCAGCCTGACCCAGACAGCCATTTTGGAAAGGTTTGCCGTTCTCGGCTTGAATTCTGGTTCCCATCGCTGGACCACGAGGTCATTATAAAAAATTTTCCATGCTCCATCCAATAACACATGGAGGTAGTCTTTGCATTCTTCCAGCCTTAGGATGAAACATCCATAACCAATATCCATTAGCTTGTATTTACCTTGTAAGCGCCACAAGATTGGAATTCTTTGATTCAGTACGTTGATGTTGATATTTTTGCCTAGATATTTGATAATCAAGGCTTGTTTCCACTCCCGGCACAATTCCTTCCGGAGCTCCTTTGAAATCTTAACCCGTGGTCGACCATCGGAGTTGTCTTGTTCGTCTAACTCACTATCGGACTCAATGTCCGGATCTTCAAAAGCCCACTCATGCTCATCCGAGATGGGATATTCTTCATCGTTAAAGGAGATAGGAGTACCTACTGACCTACTGTTTCAGCGAAGGAGCGTTTGGTGGCCTTTAAATGTTTCGTTGTTCTCTGTTGGCCTTCATCCTCTGTCATGGTGACGTTGGGAGGGGGCACCACCGGCTCAGCCGGTGAGGACATGGCTTCCACCAACCTCCGGCCGCCACAACGGTCCGAAGAGCGGCGGAAGGGTTACCAAAATTAACCGGCGTCGAAAAGGAAAAAATGCAGAACTTTCGAGAGAGAATATTCACTCTCTTTGGAAATATCTTATCATTGTACAAGGAATAAATAAAAATGTATAAGTTATCAATTCACATTATTACATAAACATAATTTTTATTCTTGTTATAACCTTACAAATATTGGCTCTTATTACAAATTTTTTTAATTTTTTATTACAATTATTAGTAGATTATTATATTTATATTTAGTGTCTGTTGTTTTCAAAAAAATATTTAGTGTCTGTTTGGAAACTTGAAAAATGTTTTCTGAAAAATGATTTTCAGAAAATAACTCATTTTTTAAAATATTTTAATTTTCTAGTGTTTGGTTGAATGTTAGAAAACTATCTTTCTTTTGTTTGATTAAAAGTTAAGAAATTAAATGTTTTCTATTTGGTTTATTTTCTTGAAATGAATTTTTCATATTATTTATATAATAATAATAATAATAATAATAATAATAAGGCTAAAGTGTTATCACGCACCATGAATTATATCGGATTGTTCATGACGCACCATGGTCTTTCATAACATATATTTCGAATCACTTACCATTAATTTTTTTTTCGTTTAGCATTTTTTCACAGGTTACCAGTAATAATATGCTGACATGATTTTTTTTTTTTTGTAAATAGCTGCTTTGCTCATCATCCATTTCCCCCTCTTCTACCATCACCATATTCGACAGTGAGATAAAAACGCTAGACAAAAAAAATAATGGTAAGTGACTCGAACACTACAAGAAAAATGCACATAGACAACACTAAAAAGATAACAGTTTTGACAAAAGTGTTGTCTTTTGTGTAAAAAATAGCAGTTTTGGACAAAACCGTTGTCTTTGACGCAAGACTTTTATCAAAGACAACAGTTTTTATCGAACCGTTGTCTTTAGTTTGTTGTCTTTGTGCATATTGTCAAAAGACAACACTGCAAAGACAACGTTTTAAAAAACCGTTGTCTATGTGCATTTTTTTCTAAATGAAAGACAACGATTTTATGTAACCGTTATCACTGGTGTGTTGTTTTATGTGTACTTGAATACACAACGCTATAAAGACAACGGTTTTTTAAAACCGTTGTTTTTGCGCTTTTATTTTTTAAAAAAGACAACGGTTTTATTTAACCGTTGTCGTTTGTGTGTTGTCTTTAAGCACAACTGAATAGACAACACTTCAAAAACAATTTTAATATCGTTGTCTTTGTGCACTCATTTTTTATTTAGACAATGGTTTTATTTAACCGTTGTCGTTGGTGTGCTGTCTTTAAGTGAAGTGCACTTGAATACACAACACTACAAAGACAATGATTTTCTTTACGCGTGTTTTTAAAGATAGCGGTTTTATTTAGCCGTCGTCATTGTTGTTTTGTTATTAAGCGCATTTTAATACACAACACTTCAAAGGGTTGTCTATGTGCATTTTGTTTTTATAAAAGACAACGGTTTTACTTAACCGTTGTCGCTTGTGTGTTGTCTTGGAATAAAATGAATAAAAGTTGTTACTAATGAAAATTGAACCTAAAACCATCTTTAAACCTCATACACCCTTATCCACTTAACCACTACAATAATTAGATATTTAAACACTGCTTAATGCATTTATTCCTACATTTGTTGGCATGCTGTTAGAAACCTTAGTGTAAAATAAAAAAGGAGGACGCTTCGAAAATCAAACCCACAACCTCTCACATATCACACGCGAACTAGACAACCAAGCAACTGCATCGCTTCTTTACTAATATGCTGCACCTAATATTTAAATCGAAATTTCTATGTGGGCGAATTTACAAACTGGCCACCGGCCACCTCGTGATTCATTGGTTGCATAGCCCTCTGGCCATGGCGCTCCCAGTGAGGCGGGGGGGGGGGGGGTGCTCCGTGGAGTGGCAACGACGCCCCAAGCAGGGCAGGCTCAGCGATGGTTCATAAGTCAGATTTGGTGGTCTGGCCTCCTCAACAATTAAATTCTTTTAATTTGTACATGCAGCTTCTTTAATTATAATTAAGAAAATTAAATTATAAAATTAACAAGAATTTTTTTTTTTGAAAACAAGAATTTTTTTAAATACATACATACATACACTTATGCACTAAATTAATCATACAAAATCTAAATGTTAATTTTTAAATTTCTAAATGTAATTATTTTAATTATAAATCTATCAATATCAATACTTACTACTAATAAAAAATAAAATCCTACTTTTTGTAATTTTCCGCCCGAACTATTACTATATAAAATCTAATAACTATTATGTTAATTAAGTTACTAATCACATAAATATTAGTATAATTACAATTAAACATGGTATAAAATTATAATTTCACAATATTAGTATAATTAGATAATAATTATTATGGTAATTAAGAAATTAATTACACAAATATTAGTATAATTGACTAACAATTATTATGTTAATTAAGTTAATAATTACACAGATATTAGTATAATTACAAATAAACATGGGTTGTTGGATTTCTATAATAATTACAATTAATTCATTCAAATATGGAGGAGGAAGAAAACTAAATGCGATATGGTGAAAATGAATATACTTAACGTATAAAAATATAATTGCAAATATATTAGTGTAATTGACTAATAATAATAGCCTAATAATAATAATAATAATAATAATAATAATAAGTGGTGACGGTGGTGGTGGTGTGGTGGTGGTGGTGGTAGTGGCGGTGGTGGTGGTTGAGGTGGAGGTTATTGTGGTGGTGATGATGATGATGATGATGATGATGATGATGATGATGATAATAATAATAATTTAGAAAATAGCTTGAAGAGATATAAGAGAGAAGAGAGAAGAGAGAATAAAAAATCTGAAAAATGTCTTCCGATTAAAAATCTAAGAAGATATTTTTTGCCAAATTGAGCTTTTTGTCCGTTAACGAAAATGAATAATTTCCTTTGACTTTATTTTCTTTGAACACCCAAACATGAACAAATCCAAAAAATCATTTTCAAAAATCATTTTCTGGATTTACACCACATAAATAATCCTTAATATAATATAATATAATAATAATAATAATAATAATAATAATAATAATAATAATAATAATAATCCACTATACTAATAAGAGCCAAAGAGAGTTATGCCTAAAATGGGTAGAAAAAATGGCGGTCAAATTATTTAATCAAATGGATGGTTCAGATTGTTTAGATTTATATTTTTACTTGAGATTTCCTAATTTATCCTTAATTATATGATTATTCGTTAAGTTTTTCGTTAAATATTCTCTTCTCCGTTAATATTCCGTTAACTTTTAACTTACCCATTAATTTCTATAAGAAATGTCTTAGGTTCGAACCTCATCTCAATCAAATTTGACATAATTAAGTTCCTCACTCTATTTTACTCTTATTAAATTAAATAAATTAGTAGCTACAACAAAAAATGATACATATGTATTTCTTTAATTTAGAATTATGTTTCTACAATACCTTTATTTGAAAAAATTATTCATTATCAAAAAATTAAATTAAATAAGAGAAATAATTTTATTAGTTATATTGTCTTTATTTTCTCTAATGCAAAGATTATGGACATTCAAATTCATCAATTGATATTCATTACATTGTCCATTATGTTCTTTTTACACTATCTTGTAACCCATTACCCAGCAAATTGAAGCGAGAAACTACCTTTTAATATCTTTGGAATACATCATATTTAAAATTTTCAAATTTTTTCTAATTTATTTAATCTTTTTCCTTAAACTATGGATTTCTTTATCCACAATAACTCATTCAAAAATAATGATTGAACCAAATGAACCCCGAGCAGAACACCTAAAAGAAAGTCCATAGCTCCTATATCGAGGGTGTTTGGTTATTGGCTTAAGAGCTAAATTTTAGCTTATTTGACCAAGTTTAGCTGTTTGACCAACCAATAAGCTATTTTGAAGTGTTTGGTAAATGGCTTATTGGTCTTGGCTTATTGGGCCAATAAGCTGAAAATTGAAAAGCTAATGAACGTAGCTTTTTGTATCAGCTAGTTGGGAATAATGGGTATATTGGCTATTTTATCCTTTAAAATCAATGGGATTTACTTTTAAATGGGTGGTGTGTTTGTTATTTTATAATAATAATAATAATAATAATAATAATAATAATAATAATAATAATAACAACAACAACAACAACAACAACAACAACGGGTGATGGGTTTGTCATTTTAAATAATAATAGAAAATAAATACGTAATAAAAATTGTTTTAGAATACTCGTATAATTTAATAAGAGTTAAATAAACAAAAATAATTAACTTATGTCCTTAAAAAAGTATAGATGATATCTAAATTTTATAATTATTTATTAATAAGAGTTTATCTTCTTGTTATATTTAAAGGTTGAAATAATATAATACACTCATACCCTTAAATGTCATTTTACATTCAATCAGTTACTAGTAAACAACTAATTTACCAAATGGTTTTTTTATAACCAGCTAATACAACCAGGACAACTGGTCAAACCAGTTAACGCAATCAGCCATCAACTACTAGCTAAACCAACCAGCTATCAGCTATAAGCTATCAGCCGTTTGCCAAACACCCCCATCATAATCTCATTGCATGACGTTGTCATCTATGCTACCAACAATAACCCAATTGCAAATAACACACTACCAACAAAAAGGAAGAGAACAAATAGTAAAGATGAAGATCGACAATGACAATGTTACTCAAAAGAGAATTAAGAATACTTAAAAAAAATTCAAACTAAAAGTAGTATTTATTTAGACTATCATTTTTAGACCAAATATTTAGACTATCGATTTTAAAAAGTTGCAAACATTTATTTTAGTGACAATTATAATGAATTTTCTATATTATCTTGGATTCATATACTTTGAGTTAAATATTTAAATAAAAACATTCGATATTTAATTACCTATGTATAAACTTCTCCTATATAATCTTGCATTGATATATACTTTCAAATATTTATCTACTATACTAATAAGAGCCAAAGAGAGTTAGGCCTAAAATGGGTAGAAAAAATGGCGGTAAAAAAATGGATGGTTCAGATGAATTATTTAATCAAATAGATGGTTAAGATAATTCAGATTAATATTATTAATAGAGATTACCTAATTTAACCTTACTTTTATGATTATCCGTTAAGTTTTCCGTTAAATATTCTCTTTTCCGTTAATATTCCGTTAACTTTTAACTTACCCATTAATTTTTATAAGAAATGTCTTAGATTCGAACCTCATCTCAATCAAATTTGACATAATTAAGTTTATCAGTCTATTTTACTCTTATTAAATTAAATAAATTAGTAGCTACAATAAAAAATGATACATATGTATTTATTTAATTTAGAATTATGTGTCTACAATACCTTTATTTGAAAAAATTATTCATTATCAAAAAATTAAATTAAATAAGAGAAATAATTTTATTAGTTATATTGTCTTTATTTTTTCTCATGCAAAGATTCTTTACATTCAAATTTATCAATTGATATTCATTACATTGTCCATTATCTTATTTTTACAATATCTTGTAATTAAATATCAAAGTTATAGTACAAAATAATGTTATATATTTATTTACCAAGTATTTTATTAATAGTATAAAAAAAATTTAAAATAATTTGAAACTAATTATATTAACTACTTGGGGATTGGTTGACAAAGAGAGTACTCAAATAATAACCCAACAAATTGAAGCGGAATCACTCTATTTTACTCTTATTGAATTAACTAAATTAGTAGTTACACCAAAAAATGATACATATGTATTTCTTTAATACCATGAAAAAATAAAAAAGAATAGTTTGAAATCAATCATATTAACTACTTGGGAGATTTGTTGACAATGAAAGTACTCAAACAACCCATTACCCAACAAATTGAAGCGAGAAACTACCTACCTTTTAATATCTTTGGAATACATAATATTTTAAATTTTCAAATTTTATTAGTTTATTTAATCTTTTTTCTTAAACTAGGGATTTCTTTATCTACAATAACTCATTCAACAATAATGGTTAAACCAAATGAACCCAAAGCAGAACACCTAAAGGAAAGTCCGTAGCTCCTATATCATAATCTCATTGCATGACGTTGTCATCTATGCTACCAACAATAACCGAATTGTAAATAACACACTACCAACAAAAAGGAATAGAACAAATAGTAAAGATGAAGACAATGACAATGTTACTCAAAAGAGAATTAAGAACACTTAGAAAAATTCAAATTAAAAGTAGTATTTATTTAATTGGACTATCATTTTTAGACCAAATATTTAGACTATCAATTTTACAAGGTTGCAAACATTTATTTTAGTAATAATTATAATGAATTTTCTATATTATCTTGGATTCATATATTTTGATTTTGAGTTAGATATTTAAATAAAAAAATTCGACATTCAATTACCCATGTATAAACTACTTATCCTATATAATCTTGCATTGATATACTTTCAAATATTTATTTAAATAAAAATATTGGGCATTAACCCATTCGCACAGTGCGCGTATGAAACTAGTTTAAATATAAACATTGGACATTAACTCATTCGCGCAATGGGCGTGTAAAACTAATAATAATAATAGAAGGGAAAACGTTACACCCTTAATAGACATTTGATTTAGTAGATAAAAGAGAAGGTATAAAATTTTATAAAGTATACCCTTATCTTCACCTTAGAGAAATTAATAACTCTTTTCAACACGCAAACATTCAAACAAGAAACATTGTTCTTTGGGGGAAGAAATATTCTAGTTCTGAACTTTTGACATAGTTATAATTAATATTTTATTAGTACTTAAATTAATCACCCTAATACTGGGTAAAATCTTAGTTTAATGGTTTGGTGGTGAGGTTAATGATGGCTGCTGAGACTCAACTTTATACAAAGAAGTGAACAACAGCGGCCTTCTGCAGACTTCTTCAGGTGCTGCCAACTATGATTGCCTTCAAGTTTTTTAATTCAAAATTTTTAAACATATAAAAGAAAAAAGTTAAAACTTTTGAGATGTTTTCCATTAAAAAGCTAAAAAGAAAAGAAAAGGAACTATTATCACTTTTAAATTTTAATCTTCTGATTATTCACTTATCATAGTCTTCAACTATTAAATTTTTTACATTTGAATGTTTTTGTTGTCACATTTAATTTGGTCCTACTAACCAAAATTTTCGTAATCACCGAAAAATGTAAAAAATTTCAGCTGAAATTATTATATAATGACAAATTTTAGTAATATTACTATGTTTTTATATTTGAATGGACCTTTTTTCTCTTATAGCAATCCTCGATAAGAAAAAGTTTACATCTTTGACAAATAGTTGATGGAGATTTGGTTGACCGGATCAAATGGGACAACAAAAACATATTACGTATCAAATATTATAAAATTAATAATTTAGATTTAGAAGCGAATAATAGTTAAGATAACAAAAGTGCAATAGCTCATCGAAAAGAAAAGAAGTCGGTTCACTGTGTATGCAAGTTATTCTTCAATCTTTCATGGGTTATGCTATTAGGAGATTTGTTAACGATTCGAGAAGAATTATTATGTTTTCTTTATCAAATTATTTGTGTGAATAAAAGAATAATGTTATATGATAAAATTTTTAAATTAAAATTTGTATCATTTGGTGTTATTTTTTATTTATTAATTTATAGTTTGATTTTAATAATAATAATAATAATAATAATAATAATAATAATAATAATAATAATACCACCACCACCATCATTGAAAAATGACATAAAAACGACAACTTTAATTTGTTCTTCAAGATAAGTCACTTGACTATTACACACTCTTATTCAATAGTATAGAGAAACAAATTTGATTACTGGTGATTGGAAATTAGGCCAAACGATTAAGGCCCTATTTGGTAAATAATCAGCCTATCAGCCAATTTTGGCTTATTTGACCACTATTAGTTGTTTGGTTAATAAGTTTTTTGTAATCCAAAATGCTAAAATTCAAAAGGCTACTCAAAGCAGCCTTTTCAATTAGCTTTTTGAGAAAAGAAATTATACCAAATAGCTATTAGCTAACAGCCAATTTATCAAATAACTTTCTACAATCAGCTAATATTATCAACAAATCATACCTTCTAACCCAAACAGCACTAGTACAAAATGAACCATATAAGTATAGCTTTACACTACCCTTATTAAAAGAGGTGTAGTGCATTCCCAAAAATTAAAAAAAGACATTACTTTTCGCGGCACCCACCAAAATCAGGTGCCGCGAAAAATAAAATATTAAAATAATAGCTAATTTTCCGCGGCACCTACAGGAAACGGGTGCCGCGAAAAATAATTATTAAAATAATAATTTAGCTTCCGCGGCACCCGCTCCTATTGGTGCCGCGATTTTTTTTTAGAACTCATTTTCCCCCTATATTATACGCGTAAATTGCAGATCTAAAGAGCTCATCTGCCATTTCCGTCATCTCCCAACCTTGCGAAAAACCTCTGCCATTTCCGCCATTGCAGCTGCTACCGCCGCCAACGCCAACGCTCCTCCGCTGTTGTAGCTGTCGCCGCCATTATCTTCTTCATCTTCTTCAGTACCCGCACAGTTGCTGCCTGCCGACGCCATTGCTGCTGCCGACCATACTTAGATCTGCCTTCTCACTCTCTCAGATCTAGCTCCTCTCTCTCACTCTCGATCTAGCTCCGCCTCCACCGCCACAGCCGCCGCTGATTGCTTCGTAGTTTCTGCCGATCTGACACCACTTTCGACGTTGCGCTACCACCGCCTCCCTTCTCTCACGACAGCGTACACCCCCTCTCACTCAGACGACGCCCCGCCTCCACCGTCGCCGACGCTTCCACTGCCTCTGCGCCCTCGCCGTCAAGTGACGCTAGCACGTAGGTTCGTTTTTCTTTCTTTTTATTTTAATTTTAATTTTTAATGGTCAATAATATAAGAGTGACAGTGTGGTCATGAATGCCATTTTAATAGACAATTTGGAAAAGGAAATGGATTTTTCTTTGCTTTAAACCTTTTGCTTAACTTTTGGGCACTACACCTTGGCAGTATGATATTTCATCTTTGGTCGGATAGAGAAAAGAATAGCTATTGTAGTTGTTGTCTGACATAGGCTTTCTAATGAGATATTGAGTAACCTACAAAAAAATGAGCTGTTGAATTAGTTGAATTGCTGCTGCTTGGTTCTAATTGTTGCTGCTGTATGCTCATAATGCTGTTATGGTTTTAAAATTAAATTTGCTAGGTTGGAGATTATATTATTCATCGTTTGGCAACTTGATTACTATTTTCTGTGTTGATAAATAGCAATTCCAAACCAATTCTGAAAATTGCAGCCTATGGGGCCATCAATATTTTCTATGTAATTTCGATGAACAACCATCTTTATTGGATATTATGCTAAGCCATCCCTTGACAACGCCCGGTCGGCTAAGAGCTCTGCAACGTATGCCTCCTCTTCACCATTTTAGCTTCTCTGAGGTAAGTTTTATTTTTTAATTTTCAGCTCTCCACCATGTTCTTCTCCTTTTATTATTGTTTCAAAATTTATTTGTAAAATATACTTAATTTGATGAGCCCGGGAGAAAACTAGAAAAGATTAGAGAATAAACAGTTGTGCTGCTAAAAAGGATACACAGATAGAACAATCATTAATTTCTAAAATATCTCATATATTGAAAATGTCGTATGGGTTCGAGTAGCATGCACAATTGCACATCTAGAAGCACCTACCTTTGTTCTTCATATCTGTACAGCAGCGACGGAGAGAGGAACAACAGCAGCGGCGGTGGTGCGGCGGAGGAGAAAGAATTTGGAGGTGTGTTGATCCTAAAAAATGTTGAGCCATTGTGTATATATATGTTAGGGAGCAAACTTCAGGGATTTGCCCGGTGTTAGTGTTGTAGACAATAAAGTGCAGTGGGATCCAAATGTAGAGAGGGTATACTTGAGTTCAGGGAAACCCTTGGTATGTTTGTTCTTGTGACTTTTCTTCCTTCAGCTATTCCCTTGGCTGTTGTAGTTGACTGAATTCATTCTTTAACTTATATAGTTGACTAAGAAGAACATTGTCTTTTATAAGTCTGCCTCTTTATTAGCTTTATTTGTTCAAAGGAGCCTGGTTACTAAATGTTAAGTTAGGTTCTTCAGTTATATTCCTTTGCAAAAAAAAATCTTATATAAACTTATGAACTTGCAAAAAAATCTCTGTTATTGATAGCTACAAGTTGCTGAAAGAGGGGGAAGAACTAACCCGTGATGAAATTTTTCTTACATCTGCTCTTGGCTGCTGTATTGAATGGGTATGCAATTCTATAGCTAAATTGTGAACCTTACTGCTTCCATTCATTTTGAATAAATATTTTAAAAAATTTACCTTTTTGTTTTTGGGTGTCTGATGGTGGCAAAATTTGCAGCTTCAAGCATACTTCCTGGTTCTTGATGACATAATGGATGTCTATCATACGCGGAGAGGCCAACCATGTTGGGTTAGGCAGCCTAAGGTGTGGCTCCCTAAAGACAGTTTTTGCTCTCATATTTTTGTTGTTTAATCATATCTAGTGTGCATTTTATTTAAGTGAATGTTTTTTATTTGATACCTTTCATAGGTTGGATTGATTGCTGCAAATGATGCGATAATTCTCCGCAACCATATTGCAAGAATTCTCAAGAATCACTTTAAAGGGAAGCCTTATTATGTTGATCTGTTGGATCTGTTTAATGAGGTGATATTCTGTGTGCTTCTATGTCTAATTAGAAGGCTGGATTTTAATCTAATGCTAAATGCTGTGACATTCTTGCGCTAACAGGTGGAATTCCAAACTGCCAGTGGGCAAATGATCGATCTGATTACCACCCTTGTAGGGGAGAAAGATTTGTCAAAATATTCATTGCCTCTGTAAGCAGAATTTCTATGCATCTCTGTCTTGTGTTCTTTTAACATATATTATTGATCATTCAAGTAATTGTTTATGCATTCATGCAGTCACCGCCGTATTGTCGAATACAAGACTGCTTACTATTCATTTTACCTCCCGGTGGGTATAGTTTTCCAGTCCAATCAAACCTGTAGCCTATTATTCTATTGCGGATTGAATTTGTCCCTTGTTTCTATTATCTTCTCCAGATATAAACTTTGTCTGTAACTAACTTTTATGATGGATTGGCAGTTTTAGAAAATATAATTATGCTCCATGCTCCATGATGCCTTGTTCTCCCCTTCACCTTTTACATAAGTTCATAAAATATTGATTCAAAATATTTGGTATATATGCTTCTTGCTGCCTCATTAATCTGTTAGACTAGTTCTTTAGTCATCACTGTGTTATATTTGACTTGTGTAATTCACTGGCAAGCATGCTCATTTTCTGATTTGTTTTTCTTTAGTTGCATGTTGTTCATAAATTTCATGTTTTCATAGATCAATGTCGAACTATCGTTTGCTAAAGATGTGGCCGAGCGGAGGAGGATGCAATCTAAGACACTATCACAGTTGTATTCGAGATATCCTTCCGTTGCTGAAGCATGCTATACAACCTAGGTACAACTATTGTACGTATTTAATCAATAAACTAGTTCATTTATGTGTTTTAAAATATTAGGATTTCGCATTTTGGTTAGATTATTGTGTTTGGGTAAAAAAAATATTAGACAATTAATGTATAAATTTTATTGTTATTAGGGAGAAATTATATCAAGATATATATATATATATATATATATATATATATATATATATATATATATATATATATTATATTTTTAAAAAATACTTTCCGCTACACCAGCTCTAGCTGGTGTAGCGGAAAGTCATTTTATATTTTTTTTAAAAATACTTTCCGCGGCACCTGTAGCGGAGCAGGTGCCGCGGAAAGTCCAAAATATAATATTATTTTAATACTTTCCGCGGCACCTGCTCCGCTACAGGTGCTGCGGAAAGTATTTAATTAAAAAAAAAAAAGAAAATTAAATGCTTTACGCGGCACCCGTAACAGGTGCCGCGTAAAGCCTACCCTTTTAGCGACTGTATCATAGGCTACACCTGTTGAGGTGTAGCGAAAACACTTTTACAGGTGTAGCGTATGGCTTTTTTTGTACTAGTGCAGCCAACTCAAACAGCCAACAGCCATTTACCAAACAGGGCCTAAATGTGGTAAGATTTTAGAAGTCGTGGGAGCAAATGTGAAAAATTAATAGTCAGGAACCAAATGTGTAAATGATCCAATAATCAAGAGACCGAAAATGAAAATTTTAAGTCATGAACCAAAAGTAGTGAAGATGATCTTATAGTCATGGGATAAAAAATGAAAAAAAAAAAAGAAAAAAGAAAAGAAAAGAAACATCATTTGAAATTGAAAAAATCAGAGAAGTTACGTTAGAGGGTGCTTTATGATTAAGCTTTGTGTTTAAGCTTGTGATTAAGCACCAGAATGTGCTTTATAATTAATTAAGCACCATATCCTTCTGGTGCTTGTGTTTAACCACCACAAGGTGCATGCTTTCCTTCCGGAAGCTTGTGAATTATAAGCTCCGGAAGGAGTCACAAATTTCGGAAGGAGTTTTGAGAACTTCTCGACTATAAAATTTTTCCAGCATAATAGTTTTGTAATGTGATAAGTATGATCTGTTAAGAATTAGTTATAAGTAATTTCGTAATAGCTAGCTATTATGTCTATAATTAGTGACTGTTTTGGAGGCTATGATTTGATTCTTAAATCAAATTTAATTTGCCATTTAGTGCTATGATTTTATGATCTCCTATATAGATACTTTAGTGCTTGTGCATTTTTTCTTCTATAAGGATTCGATCTTTTTCCCCTCCTATGTTGTTAATTTTTGACCACACATCTTACAAAATATTGTGTTCATCTGCTGTTTATATTTGCTGATGAGGATAATTTAGTTTGAGTTTTACCGTAATCCATGTAATCTTAGGAGACTAACGCTAAAAGCTCCTAGTATCCTCGGAATGTAGCGAATCAGTTATAAAGAAAGCGCGTTTACATACGACTTAGATTTTTCTTAATTTGGTTGTTTTGTGTTTGGGGATTATTTTTTGCAGATATTATATCTTTTTATATATATATATATATATATATATATATATATAGGGTAGAGTTCACGTGTGGCCTGGTCATTAGGTGTGGTCGTGTGGCCTATTTTCAGCCATTAGATCATATCAACTAATCAAATCAACGCGCAATATATGTATGTTACAGAACACACCATTTTAAGTACTAAAACGCACCAGAGGACCGATAAAACACACCATTCCACACAATATACACAAATGCGTCTATTCACTTAAAATTCATCAATACACTTAATAAAACACATCATTCTACATATTAAAATTTACCACAACGTGCCTCATGTCAGATTATAAGCATACACTATTTACACATATTAATTTACACATATTAGAAAATATGTGCTAAAATATGCACCGTTATACGTATTAAAATGCACCACATTTATTAAAAACACATATGTTAAAATACACACCATTCAATGTATTAAAATGCACCAGACGACGTATTAAAACACACCATTCCACAACACAGTTACACATCATTCTACGTATGAAAATGCACCAACGGATAGATTAAAACACACCATTCTACAGCACAGTTAATGCACCAACATACGTAATAAAACGCACCACAGCATGTATTAAAACGCACCACACTATGTATTAAAACACACCATTCCACAACACAGTTACACATCATTCTACGTATGAAAATGCACCAACGGATATGTGGACTGTAGTTTAGATGCGGTCGTGTGGCCTAATCAGCACCGTCCAATTTCATTAATCTTACTGAAATTCGCGTATGTTTAAGTAGGGTTATTATGGTAATTTTAGTATTTATATTACATGATTGGAATGGTGCATTTTAGTACATAGTGTGGTGCGTTTTAATACATGTTGTGGTGCGTTTTATTACGTATGTTGGTGCATTAACTGTGTTGTAGAATGGTGTGTTTAAATCTATCCGTTGGTGCATTTTCATACTTAGAATGATGTGTAACTGTGTTGTGGAATGGTGTGTTTTAATACATAGTGTGGTGCGTTTTATTACGTATGTTGGTGCATTAACTGTGTTGTAGAATGGTGTGTTTTAATCTATCCGTTGGTGTATTTTCATACGTAGAATGATGTATAACTGTGTTGTGGAATGGTGTGTTTTAATACGTCGTCTGGTGCATTTTAATACATTGAATGGTGTGTATTTTAACACATGTGTTTCTAATAAGTGTGGTGCATTTTAATACGTATAACGGTGCATATATTTAGCACATGTTTTCTAATACGTGTAAATTAATATGTGTAAATAGTGTATGCTTATAATCTGACATGAGGCACGTTGTGGTACATTTTAATATGTAGAATGATGTGTTTTATTAAGTATATTGATGAATTTTAAGTGAATAGACGCATTTGTGTATATTGTGTGGAATGGTGTGTTTTATCGGTCCTCTGGTGCGTTTTAGTACGTAGAATGGTGTTTTCTGTAACATACATATATTGCACGTTGATTTGATGAGTTGATATGATGTAATGGCTGAAAATAGGCCACACGACCACACCTAATGATCAAGCCACACCTGAACTCTACCCTATAATATATATATATATATATATATATATATATATATATATATATATATATATATATATATATATATATATATATATATATATATATATATATATATATATATATATATATATTGATTCTTTTGTGTTTAGGGATTATTTTTGCAAATATTAAATCCCTTATATTTTGTTTTTGTTTCTTAAATCAACTTATTGACCTAATCTATACTATTATTAAAAACAATATCCTCAGTTTTAACTTCCCGCCCAAAACAGACCTATAATATTATGGTTTGCGTAATATTGTAAAATATGGTAATACAATTCTTATCCCTAATACGATTGTAAATTAAAATAGAATTCCTAATAAAATATAATCTTCCATACGTTCCTATTCGTAATACAATTCTAGACTAGAATTACTAATAATGGTAATAATTCAGTATATATATATATATATTTCTCTGCAATGCAATCTATACTATCTATACTATTAATAAAAACAATATCCTCAGTTTTAACTTTCCGCCCAAAACAGATCTATAATATTTTGGTGTGCGTAATATTGTAAAATATGGTAATACAATTCCTATCCCTAATACAATTGTAAATTAAAATATAATTATGAATAAAATATATTATTCCCTACGTTCCTATTCGTAATACAATTCTAGATTAGAATTACTAATGTTAATAATTCAGTATATATATTTCTCTGCAATGCAATCTATACTATTAATAAAAACAATATCCTCAGTTTTAACTTCACGCCCAAAACAGACCTATAATATTTTGGTGTGCGTATGTAATCTATACTATTAATAAAAACAATATCCTCAGTTTTAACTTCCCGCCCAAAACAGACCTATAATATTATGGTTTGCGTAATATTGTAAAATATGGTAATACAATTCCTATCCCTAATACGATTGTAAATTAAAATAGAATTCCTAATAAAATATAATCTTCCATACGTTCCTATTCGTAATACAATTCTAGACTAGCATTACTAATAATGGTAATAATTCAGTATATATATATTTCTCTGCAATGCAATCTATACTATCTATACTATTAATAAAAACAATATCCTCAGTTTTAACTTCATGCCCAAAACAGACCTATAATATTTTGGTGCGCGTAATATTATAAAATATGGTAATACAATTCCTATCCCTAATACAATTGTAAACTAAAATATAATTCTGAATAAAATATATTCTTCCCTACGTTCCTATTCGTAATACAATTCTAGACTAGAATTACTAATGTTAATAATTCAGTATATATATTTCTCTGCAATGCAATCTATACTATCTATACTATTAATAAAAACAATATCCTCAATTTTAACTTCTCGCCCAAAACAGACTTATAATATTTTGGTGTGCGTAATATTGTAAAATATGGTAATACAATTCCTATCTCTAATACAATTGTAAATTAAAATATAATTCCGAATAAAATATATTCTTCCCTACGTTCCTATTCGTAATACAATTCTAGACTAGAATTACTAATGGTAATAATTCAGTATATATATTTCTCTGTAATGCAATCTATACTATTAATAAAAACAATATCCTCAGTTTTAACTTTCCGCCCAAAACAGACCTATAATATTTTGGTGTGCGTAATATTGTAAAATATGGTAATACAATTCCTATCCCTAATACAATTGTAAATTAAAATATAATTCCGAATAAAATATATATTCTTCCGTACGTTCCTATTCGTAATACAATTCTAGACTAGAATTACTAATAATGGTAATAATTCAGTATATATATATTTCTCTGCAATGCAATCTATACTATTAATAAAAACAGTATTCTCAGTTTTAACTTCTCGCCCAAAACAGACCTATAATATTTTGGTGTGCGTAATATTGTAAAATATGGTAATACAATTCCTATCCCTAATACAATTGTAAATTAAAATATAATTCCGAATAAAATATATTCTTCCGTACATTCCTGTTCGTAATACAATTCTAGAGTAGAATTACTAATAATGGTAATAATTCAGTATATATATATTTCCCTGCAATGCAATCCATACTATTAATAAAAACAATATCCTCAGTTTTAACTTCCTGTCCAAAACACACATATAATATTTTGGTGTGCGTAATATTGTAAAATATGGTAATACAATTCCTATCCCTAATACAATTGTAAATTAAAATATAATTCCGAATAAAAGATATATTCTTTCGTACGTTGCTATTCGTAATACAATTCTAGACTAGAATTACTAATAATGGTAATAATTCAGTATATATATATTTCTCTGCAATGCAATCTATACTATTAATAAAAACAATATCCTCAGTTTTAACTTCCCGTCCAAAACTGACCTATAATATTTTGGTGTGCGTAATATTGTAAAATATGGTAATACAATTCCTATCCCTAATACAATTGTAAATTAAAATATAATTCCGAATAAAATATATTCTTCCGTGCGTTCCTATTCGTAATACAATTCTAGACTAGAATTACTAATGGTAGTAATTCAGTATATATATTTCTCTGCAATGCAATCTATACTATTAATAAAAACAATATCCTCAATTTATGGTATGGTTTTCGTAATATTGTAAAAAATATGAAAATTTGGCATAATTTAACCCGCAAGGCCTGAACGACATTCGTGGATGCAGGTGTCGGCGCACGAGTCAAGCCTTTTAAGTTCAATTCATTTTCGGATTTCATTTGCACCCCCCCTGCGCGCGAGAGAGAGCCTCTATGCTATACAATGCAATAAGCCTTAGAAAAACTCTTGTATAAGTAGTGGTGCAAACCACTTCTCAAACCAATGTGGACAAAAGTTACTTGAAAGGTTTTTCTCTATATTTTTCTAACTCAAATGGGTCAAGTTTGAGAACCAATTTCTCATTCAACCATTATCAGTTTTGAGCGTACAATATATCAATCTTTTCGTCTAACTACGAAGAACACAAATTCACTTTGACCCGACCCAAATCGAAAGTGGACCCCACATATATTTGTACCACAATATTGCCAGTAAAATGCCATTTTATGCTAATTTTTTTCTAACAGTTATTTGTCCAGAGAATATCAACGTGTTGAAGGAAGAAGATGATATATAGTGAAGGGCAATATCATCTTCACTATATATCATCTTCTTCCTCCAACACAACGCTCTACGGTCAACCAAAAATTACTCAACTGATTATCCCATTACTCCCATGTAAATTTTTCTCTAATATAGTTATACTTACTGCATATCAAAATATAAGTGTACCTCAAGATCTTGCAATAACTAACCGACAAGTAATTTTTTTTTTGAAAACAACCTCGAGAGGTTAGAAATATTATAGAAGAGAAACAATAGAATCAGGAGGGACAGAGTCCCAGTACAAAATGTTAGCCTCTGGTAAGACCGCAGAAGCTAAAGAATGTGCAATCACATTTTGTGATCTAGGAGAAAAACAAAAGCGACAAGAAATCAAATCTGAAGCTAATCTCCTACAATCATCCAAATATAAACCTGCATAGGAATAAAAGGGAGGAGAAAGGCCTTGGTTCAGAACAGTGCATAGTTGCAAGCAATCTGTGTGTATATCAACAGCCTGGACCTCCCTAGCTTTAAGCCATGACAGCACTTCTTTGCATGCAATAGTCTCGGCCATGAGTGGAGAGAAGCTGTCATGAAGAGGACCAGCACAAGCTGCAACAAAATTCCCCATCGACGACAATAGGACAGCGCCGAATGAAGCTTTGTGAGTCGTCGGATTGAAACCAACATCAAAGAAGCATCGAAGCCGGTCCTGGGAGCCTTCTGCCTGTTGTTGCGGAACTGCGCTGGCCAGAGGTAGTGACGGCGATGAAGACAGAGAGCCACCATTTGCCGCCTGCCAAGCTTGTAACGTAGAAAATGCCGCTGCCGCAACTCTCCTTGGCGTTGGTAGAAAAGCATTCCAGACAGCATTGTTACGGCCACGCCAAACATGGTATAATAGTGCCACTGCCATGCAAAATTGATCAGTTGTTAGGATTGACCAAGCACTAGAAAACCATTCTTGAAAGCTGTTGGATCCCAAATTCATGATTGGTAACTTTGATTCATGCCATACCAATTGTGAAAAATCACACAATAATAGGGCATGCATTACATTTTCATGAGCACTTGCACACATTGGACATGTAGGTTCCACCTCCACTCTCTTTAAAATCAAATTAGTAGTGACAGGGAGGATATCATTTAAGGCTCTCCAAATAAACAATTTCCACTTTGGAGGGATTTTCAATTTCCACATGAGGTTCCATTGATCAAAACCATTGTGGGGATTAGTGTAATCCCCAACTATGGCTCTATAACCGCTTTTTACCGAATAACATCCCCTCGGGTCACCAAACCAATACCAAGAATCATCATAGTTGGGAGAGATAGGAATTTTCAATATACGAGAC
Organism: Ipomoea trifida; assembly: GCA_003576665.1. NCBI lineage: Eukaryota > Viridiplantae > Streptophyta > Magnoliopsida > Solanales > Convolvulaceae > Ipomoea > Ipomoea trifida. The sequence continues at coordinate 22,571,893 of CP025658.1, read as the reverse complement.
ACATCATGTGGCAAAAATATGTCAGTTAAAATGGAAAGATCCCATGTGTCAGCATTCTCACTAATCAAGCCAGAGACAAGCGAACCACGTAATTGTGGAGGCATAGGCGTATGAATCATAGCATCCCCAGAGTCAGGCATCCAAGGATGGTCCCAAATCAAGGTAGACTTTCCATTACCAATTCTACGCCTTACCCCTCCACAGATTAATCCATGTGCAGCCATAATACTTCTCCAACAGAAACTCGGATTATTACCCATAGAAGCATCAAAAAAAGAGGATTTAGGATAGTACCTTGCCTTGTAAATCCTGGCAACAAGAGAATTAGGCATTGTCAAGAAACGCCAAGCCTGTTTTCCCAACATTGCCAAATTAAATGCACGGAGCTCTTTGAAACCCAGGCCACCACAATTTTTAGGTACACATAAACGATCCCAAGCTTTCCAATGTAATCCCCTTTCTGTTCCAGAGCCCCACCAATATTTATTCATGGTTCTCTGCACAGACGAACAGAGTGAGTCTGGCAGTAAAAAGACACTCATTGAGAAAGTGGGCATAGCCTGGGCCACACTTTTCAACAAGACCTCCTTACCTGCCTGTGATAACAGCCTTTTGTTCCAAGAACATATCCTCTGTTTAATCTTATCCTCAATATATGAGAAAGCAGCTCGTTTATTTCTTCCCACAAAGGCTGGTAGTCCCAAGTACTTACCAAAATTTGGTGCTTGGGTAACCCCCAGAACCCCAGCCACCTCTTCCCGTGTCTCCACTGGTGTATTCTTGCTAAAGCAGACACTTGACTTATGATAATTAACAGCCTGACCAGACATCTCCTCATATAAATCCAAACAATGTCTCACAGCTTCAGCTTCCTGAGCATTTGCCTTGAAGAATAAGAGACTATCATCCGCGAAGAAGAGATGTGAAATAGGAGGAGCACCTCGTGCCACCCTACAGCCATGAATAGATCCATTTAACTGAGCCTTCTGTAATAACTGCGAAAGACCCTCTGCACAGATAATAAAGAGGTATGGGGAGAGAGGGTCACCCTGCCGAAGACCACGAGTGGGAATTACCTGTCCACCACTTACTCCATTAATTAAGAAATTATAAGAGACAGTAGTAACACAGAGCATTACCAAATTAATCCACTTCTCAGCAAAGCCCAGGGCCTGTAACATCCCTTTCAGAAAAGACCACTCCATACGATCGTAGGCCTTTGCCATATCCAATTTCAGGGCCCCCCAACCTACTCTCCCACACTGTTTTCTGTTCAGAAAATGCCCCACTTCAGCTGCTACAAGAATATTATCCGTAATAAGTCTCCCTGGGATGAAAGCACTCTGTGATTCTGAAACAATACCATTAAGCAGATGTTTCATCCTATTTGCTAACATCTTGGCCATAATCTTATAGACAACATTGCACAAAGCAATAGGCCTAAGATCAGACACACATTCTGGAATGCTTTTTTTAGGGATCAAAACAACATTAGTATCATTCAAGCCAACCGGGAAGGAGCACGTATTAAGACAATTTAGAACCGACAAGTAATTAAATATGCAATAATGTAAATTATCTACCTATTGCATTTATACACTTATTTTAGAACACTGAATTTTTGTGATATTTGTTGCATACAAGGAAGACTCATACTATAATTGCATTTATACACTTATTCATACTCATATTCGATGTTATAATTTATATAATTGTATATCGATTCAAATATTTCTTAAAATATTATAACAAATTCATTCCGTGCAACGCACGGGTAAAAATACTAGTGTTATATAAAGTCTCTCCAACCAACTAGCGTTTCCATAACCCAGTGTTTACTCACCTAATTATACTACTTAATTAGGTGTATCTTCTACTCTAATTAAATCGGGTTTAGAATTGAAGATGATGTACACTTTTAACTTTGAGTTAGACTTAAGTAGAGGAAGAAATCAACGTCAACAGATACAAGTTGTTGACCCAATAAGATTCAATCACTTTGCACGTACCAACGTTTAATAATTCAACGAATTATTGATTACAATAATGTTCCATGTTTTATTCTCCGACAAAAGTGCCAATGAACTTGTAGTATAGCTAGTGACACGAAATAGTTCTTTTAAATGAAAGATTATGAATTTTGAGCCTTAGTGAAAACGATATTTATTCTTACTGTTTCAATAGATTGAGAAAATAATTATGAACAAATATTATATTGTAACATATTCATTAGCACTCAAAAAAAAAATTCTCCGACAAAAATGAACACGATAACTAAACTTTTTTTGAGTACTACAATCTAACCTATACATAGTATCTGCTCAAACAACATGATAATGCCAACATCCTTAATTGGGATAGGACTCGAACCTGAGACCTTCCGTTTGGAATGAACACGATAACTAAACTTTTTTTAAGTATCGTGCTTACAAATTAAGTTAAAATAACCCTCCCCTACCCCTCCACTCCCTGGCAACCCTACCTTTGAACCGTTGGATTGAAACACACCTCTCACTGATGGGACCAAAAAAAGTCATTTTAATCATCGTGGCACCGTCATCTATTAAAGAGAATGAAGGAAAATAGAAATGCATATAGTAAAAATAAAAAAAAAAATATTTTTATTACACTATGTGTTCCATTTTATATATACGATGTCACTATCATATTTGTTTGTCAAATAATTCATTATTATTTTTTATTGAGAAAATAAAGGTCCAATAAACTCTTAAACTTTACTCAAAAGTGTAATTAAGTCGCCCAACATTAAAAAAGTTCAATTAAACACTCCAACTTGTTAAAAATAGATCAAATAAACCATATTTACCAGTAACCAATAAGTTACCGGTTATTCACTGCCCAACTTACGACCAGCTTCGTCGGGAAGACCACCGCCAATCGTTCCTCTCCATTGCGGTCGTTCTTGCTAGGCAGAAATAGTAGGGACGCCCAATGACAGCCCTATCACTGTGGAAGGAGCCACCACAGCATCGCCGGCATCAATAGAAATGTCGTCGTCGCCAAAGGTCCGATTGTAAACGCCACCGTCGCCGGTTCAGACATTCGTCTTCTCCAAACGACCGTCTGTTTGTCTTCTCCAATGCAGACAACTGGTCGTCTTCTTCGTTGGAGAAGACGAGCAGATGTTGTATTCGACGCCGGTAGCACGAAGTTTCGCCTGAATATTGGACGGAAAATTTATGACCGATTGTTTCAAGTGAACAACCGGTCATTTGAGTTTAAATGTATCAAAATGACAAGTTTGAGTGTTTAATTGAACTTTTTATTTTTTTTTAATTTTATTTTTATAATGTTGGAGGGCTTAATTGTACTTTTAGGTAAAGTTTGAGGACTTATTTTGACTTTTTTTTTTTGTTTATGTTTACAAATTTCTTAAATTTGTATTTTTGTATTTAAGAGCGCTATTATTTTAATTTTAAAAATATAGATTTTATTAATTAACTATAACCAAATAAAATATAAGGAAAAATTAAATCTTATTGTACGAGTTGGTCATATAAAATTGGATTGAGAGCGTACATTATTGTAATTTAGAAATTAAAGATATTGTTTAATCACAACAACTTATGTGAACCTATGATAGATGAGACGAATGTTAAATATATAATATTTTTAGCATAAATTTAATATTTTTTTTATAAGAACAAATATTATATATCACTGAAAATGATATATTTTTACTAATACAAGCATTTCAAGGAACAAGTAATACTTATCCGTGAAAATGTAATATCTTTTGATCGATAAAAATATATAACATTTTTACTAAAAAATATTATGTATGTGAGATTCTCCCTCTTATGTGAGACAACTATTGTTTAATTTTAAAGATGTATTTAACTTATGATATCACATTTTTTAGTATCATATTCCAAGAAATCTAACATTACTTAAATATACTACTTGAGAAAACATGATACTATAAAATGAAACAAAAAATGAACTACAAAACTAAAATTTCACACTCCCAAACCAAATAAGGACATATATATAATATTATCTTATATACAGTAATAGAAGATTTTTGAACACATAACGAGAATACAATGCATGAATGGCCAGACAATCATAATGACAGGTAAAATACCAATCACTTGCGTGGTTACATGGTGCCTGCTGAGCTCTAAATATCTGCCCCGGTGTGTACAGAAAGTACATAATTGACATATATATAATTTAAGTAAAGTTCATAGATTGTTCGATATGTCTAAATCTTGTCCACACAAGCTACAATCAAAGCACTGCAGAAAATGAGGTGACAATAGAAAGCTAAGGGGAGAAAAGGAGCTTATAGATGTGGAATGGAAGGTAGATAGGTCATTTAATTTATTTGGAATTAAAGATTTTTTATAATCTTGTACCGACAGACAAACTAAATAGCAACAACCCTTTCATGAATCATGCTCATTTCGTCGAGGATTAGGACTTAGGGTGTCGGGTCTGAGGATTAGGACTTAGGCTGTCGGGTCTATTTCGGAAAAATTATCAGCATTGAATGTTTAGTTCTATTCCATGAATTGAAGATATTTATATGTTTTAATGATAAGTTTAATAGACATTTTACACATTTAGTTATTTTTTTGGAATAAAGGTCAAATAAGTCATTCAATTACACACTAAAATGTAATTAGATCACTGAATCAAAAAATTACAATTAAGTCATTGAACAACGCAAATTAATGCAATTTCACTAAAAATGACTTGTTTACCTGTTGATATGCTGACACGCCGGTTACCGAACTTAAAAATAATTTTTTTAAAATAATTTTAAATAAATGACTTGTTTACCTGTTGATATGCTGACACGCCGGTTACCGAACTTAAAAATAATTTTTTTAAAATAATTTTAAATAAAAAAAATATTTTAATTTTAGTGTATAGTTGAATGACCTATTTGACACTTATCCCATCTTTTATGTAGTATAAATGTTTGTATATATTATTGTAATTGATCTCAATATTAGGTGTTTAGTTTTATGAATTGTACCATGGATGAGTCTCGAACTCATGATTTCCCATATGGGAGAGCCACTACTCTACCATATGAGCACAAAGTGCTTAGCTTGTTTTTTTTGTTTGTTTGATTGTTTGTTTGTTTGTTTGTTTATTTTTTATTTTTTCAATTTCGTTGGACTAATCCTAAGCACACGATGGAGGTCCTCTAGAGCCTATGAGGATGTAAATTATGAGTCGCGCAATAAGTCACCGGTCAGATCTTAGTTTTCATGTGCACAGAAAGAATCTCAATCATTATTCTATGGACCATGGTCCACAAAAGTACATTATTTGTGTACATAAAGTACATTATTTGAGTATTGTAAAGTACATTATTTTGTATACTATCAAATAGTGTATATTCATATACAAATAATGTATTTTTAGTATACTAAAAATGTACTTTGTATTTAGAAAAAATACATTATTTGGGTACTGAAAGTACATTATTTTGTATAATGTACATTTAGACATTTAATACACAATTAATATATATACTTTTAGTATATTAAAAATGCACTTTTTATGGTCCACACAACACTGTGTTGACCATGGTCTACATAAAAATTTGCCAAGGAATACAATGTAGACCTTTCATCATCCTTGGGCCACAATAGATCTGCCCACTTTGAACATAATCCCCATGCTGCCGCTATCGAGTTTCAAACCTAGATCTCTTCTCCCAAATACTTCTTACCGAACAAGTGAGCTAAGTCTTTTCGGGCTAAATATCTAGCAAAAGGTATTATTGCTTTAGATGGGAAAAGTTTGAGTCGCTTAAATATGAAATCGAGAGTTTGGACCCATATATATATATATATATATATATATATATATATATATATATCAATACTCTCGGGATGGCTATTGATCACATGAGAACACACTCCAGTAAAAAACTAAGAACCAATATTAACCTTAGCTTACATCTTTAAAAATTGGACGGTTGAGATCAATTATTTTTTTTTTAAAATAAAATAAAATAAAATAATGTGACATTTTTGTAATTATCGTCAACTTTAAAAAAATGCAGTTGTATTATTGTAATTATCACCAACTTTACAGTGCAACTTTTAATACTATATTGTGCAATTTTTAACAACATAATCTGTATTTCTAGATAATATTTAAAAATATCAATGAAAAAGTGAAATTTAAACCTAAATCGTAAATGCTAAACCCTAAGTAGTAAAAAGTAAGCCCTTAAATTAAAAAAAAAAAAAAAAAAAAAACCCTCAGCCATAAACTCTAAAATCTAAACCCTAAGTGCACTGTAGTTTTGCATATTGCAAAATGCAATTTTTAATACTAATCGTGTATATTTGGAAAACCTTAGAAGTGAACATAATGTGTATTTTTTGAAAATCCTTAGAAGTGAACATTATAGTGTTTGAAGTTCCATAGAAAAGTTGGTTGTAATTGTGAAAATATCACTGCATTTTTTTAATAGAAAATTGATTTGATCCGTTCGATTTTTCAAAACGTAAGGCTAAGATATTCTTAGTTTTCTCCTAGGGTGTGTTCCGATTTGATCCAACACCCTCTTGGTGTACATATATAAGGAAACAAATCAAATGAGTACCCACACCTAGGAGAAAAATAGGAATCCACCGCAACTGTCTATCTGGATAGATCTAACGGATCAGGAACACTTTTTTAAAAAATGCGGTAGAATTTTTGTAAATAATTCAATCTTTAAGAGTGCAAGTAAATTGTGTTAAAAGTGCAAGTAAGAGTTTCATAGAGTGCACGTAAGTGCACGCAAGTAAAATGTATTAAAAATGCAATAATATATTATACACTGAGCAACAATATTAAGTGCACCAAACGTTATTCTTAAGTGCACCAATGAGAAAAGATAATTAAATTACTTGCACTATTAAGTGTAAATTGTTGCACTTTTAAGTGATTTTACTTACACACTTGCATCAATTACTTGCAATTTTTACATGTTACTTGCACTCAAAGTTTGCATTATTTGTAACAAAAATTGCATATGACCGTTAGATTTTCTAGATGGACGATTAATTGTGATTTGTTCCTATTTATCTCTTGGATGCCCGTGCTTACTTGAGCGCTCTCCTGGGCGATGCACAAAAAATATGTGCCCAACATTAATATTTCATAATAAAATTTTAAATTTATTTAGATTTTAGATATTTATATTATTGTAAATAATAATAATAATGTAAAATATTTTTTATAAATTTTATATTTATATTTTAGAAAATAACTAACATATAACTCCAATATATAATGTGTATATATTATTATTATTATTGAAGAAAATAAGAAAATATATAGTGGATGCATGTGCATGGCAACAATAGTGGAAAAGATAACGGAAGTTATAACGGTAGGGGTATGTTTGTCTAATATATTGTAAAGTACAACTTTTATAGCATAATGTACAAAAAAGAATTTAATGGAAAAAACGGACATAAATGAAGGGTATAACCTTCATTCACACTTATTATGTTTTTAAATATATATATATATATATATATATATATATATATATATATATATATATATATATATATATATATATATATATAAGTTGCACTCTCGTGCGTACTCTCGCTCAGGAGAGAACTGCGGACAAATCACAGCCGTCCACGTGTCCAGATCAACGAATCAGATGCAATTTTAAAAAAATGACGCGGTGGCATTTTCATAAATAACTGAAACTTTGGTGCACATTGTTTCACTTATAAGTGCACCTAGTTTCACTTAAAAGTGCACTTAGTTTTACTTACAAGTGCACCTATTTTCACTTACTCGTGCGTACTCTCGCTCAGGAGAGAACTGCGGAGAAATCACAGCCGTCCACGTGTCCAGATCAACGAATCAGATGCAATTTTAAAAAAATGACGCGGTGCACCTTGTTTCACTTATAAGTACACCTAGTTTCACTTAAAAGTGCACTTAGTTTTACTTACAAGTGCACCTATTTTCACTTACAACTCCAAGTAATTTACCTTGTTAATATTCATGCACCTGTTTTCGCAAATATTTTCACTTACAAATGAAAGTAATTTACCTTGTTAATATTCATGCACCTTGTGCAACCTAGGTGCACCTAATTATAACATTAGGTGCAGCTAATTATAACATTAGGTGCACCTAGTTATAACATTAGGTACACCTAGTTATAACATTATGTGTACTTAGTATTGATGCTCAGTGTACAATTCACTTGCACCTGTAATACATTTTACTTGCATCTGCAATACATTTTACTTGCACTTGTGCAAGTAATTTACTTTGTTAACATTCATGCACCTGGGTGCAACCTATGTGCACCTAGTTATAACATTAGGTGCACCTAGTTATAACATTAGGTGCACTTAGTATTGATGCTCATTGTACAATTTACTTGCACTTGTAATACATTTTACTTGCACGCGTGCACCTATTTTCACTTACAGGTGTAAGTAATTTACCTTGTTAACATTTATGCACCTGGGTGTACCTATGTGCACCTAGTTATAACATTACGTGCACCTAGTTATAACGTTATGTGTAACTACATTCCGGACACGTGGCGCGCTGTGATTCGTCCGCAGTTCTCTCCTGGGCGACCAGTACGCACCTGAACGCGATCCTATATATATATATATATATATATATATATATATATATATATATATATATATATATATATATATATATATATATATATATATATATATATATATATATTTCCCCTACAGTCGTGCGACTTTGCATCACTATGTATGCATAAATGCACCACCACGTATTAAGAATTGCACAAGGATTTGTGCATTTTACAAACTGAGTGGTGTTGAAAAATACACTATGCCCTTATACATTTCTGAACACGTGATGATACAATTTTTATATACATAATACTATAATAGTGCAAAGCCACACGGGAAGCAGTACACCGCACCATACATCGGTTGTCTATCGAGGATTTCTTCATAAAGTAACAAGTTGTCTCAAATTAATACGTAGCTGAACTGCTGAAGTGTTATCCTTAAATTCAAGATATAATAATCATATAAAAAGTATGGTTGGTTTTCAGAAATAAAATAGAAAGTATGGTTGGTGAATTAGGTCACAAAACTTGTGCTGAACAGCAAAATCACAACTCATACATTGGGTGAATAGCACTCTATCCCACTAATAAGAAAAGAAGTTCAAAAATGAAAGGCGATAAGTCGGAAATAGACAACAGGATATACAAAGCACCGAATTGGTCCCAATTCATTGGATTGGACCACAACGTATCTCATCCAATCACTATTGCATGGACCATGGTCCTGTGTGGACCATAAATAAAAAAAATACATTTTTAATATACGAAAAGTACATTATTTTTGTACATAAAGTACATTATTTTAGGGTACATTATTTAAGTACTGAAAGTACATTATTTTATATACTATGAAATAATGTACTTTTAGTACAAAAATAATGTACCTTCAATAAAAAGATAATGTACTTTTAATATAATAAAAATATATCTTATATTCATGATCCACACAGCTATGTGGACCATGGTCCACCCAATAATTTGCCGTAACTCATCTCCTTCTATATCTTACATGCACTTAGATTATGACTTAATATCTATATATATATTAAAACAGAAGTAATAGCTTTCCCGCTCATTTTAGTCCAAAAATTTTGAAATTGGTCAACATAATATTATATAATAATTCCTTATAAGAAATTCTAGCCTTCTTTATCATTCCTTATTTATGGCTAAAATTGACAAAAATATTCAAAATATGATTACATTCCTTATTATACACGGAAAATAATGAAATATTTTATTCAATTACATTCCTGCATGGATTCCTTATTTATGTACATATATTAACAATCAAATTACTATATGATGTATATTATAGTATTCAAAAAAAATTACTATATTATGTTAATGTACATAATTAAATTCCCTTCATGATAATATTTAAAAAAAGTTTCACAATCAAATTACTATATGATGTATATTATAGTATTCAAAAAAAATATTACTATATTATGTTAATGTACGTAATTAAAAATTCTCTCATGATAATATTCAAAAAAAAATGTCACAATCAAATTACTATATGGTGTATATTATAGTATTAAAAAAATATTACTATATTATGTTAATGCACTTAATTAAACTCCTCTCATGATAATATTTTTAAAAAATTCAAAAAATCAAATTACTATATGATGTATATTATTGTATTAAAAAAATATTACTATATTATGCTAATGTACGTAAAATTCCAACAATCAAATTACTATATGATGTACATTATAGTATTCAAAAAAAATATTACCATATTATGTTAATGTACGCAATTAAATTACTCTCATGATAATATTCAAAAAATAAAAATTCCTACAATCAAATTACTATGTGATGTATATTATAGTATTAAAAAAATATTATTATATTATGTTAATGTACGTAATTAAATTTCACTCATGATAATATTCAAAAGATTAAAAATTCCAACAATCAAATTACTATATGATGTATATTATAGTATTAAAAAAATAATACTATATTAGGTTAATATACATAATTAAATTTCTCTCATGATAATATTCCAAAAAAAAATTCCAATAATCAAATTACTATTAAAAAAAATATTACTATATTATGTTAATGTACGTAAAATTCCAACAATCAAATTACTATATGATGTATATTATTGTATTCAAAAAAAATATTACTATATTATGTTAATGTACGTAATTAAATTCCTCTCATGATAATATTAAAAAAAAATCCCAACAATCAAATTACTATATGATGTATATTATAGTATTAAAAAAATATTACTATATTATGTTAATATACGTAATTAAATTCCTCTCATAACAATATTAAAAAAAAATCCAACAATCAAATTACTATATGATGTATATTGTAGTATTCAAAAAAAATATTAGTATATAATGTTAATGTACGTAATTAAATTCCTATCATGATAACATTCAAAAAAAAATAAAAATTCCAACAATCAAATTACTATATGATGTATATTATAGTATTAAAAAAATATTACTATATTAGGTTAATATACATAATTAAATTCCTCTCACGATAATATTCAAAAAAAATTCAATCAAATACTATATGATGTTATCATTACTAATTATGTTAATACGTAGAATTCCAACAATCAAATTACTATATGATGTATATATTGTATTCAAAAAATATTACTATATTATGTTAATGTACGTAATTAAATTCCTCTCATGATAATATTCAAAAAAAAAAAAATCCAACAATCAAATTACTATATGATATATTATAGTATTAAAAAATATTACTATTTATGTTACTATAC
>CP025658.1:22534671-22558232 GCA_003576665.1 Ipomoea trifida | reverse complement strand
AACATACTTGAGAAAGAGGGCAATATTGGCTCCAACACTTGATGTGGTTGACTCTATCAATGAATATATGACTTCTTTAAACACATATGAAGGAAATACATATTTCAGCTTTGAAAGTGCTTGCAGATAAGATTCAAATGTTGATCTATTAGCTTATGTGCACAGGCCTGAATTTTTAAATGGGATCAAGTGTTCTGGTGTGCCTAATCATGAACTCAGACTGAAAGTAGGTACTCCCGTTATACTTTGAAAATATTGACCACTCAGTTGGTTTGTGTAATGGGACAAGGATGGTTATTACTAAACTTGGAAATCATGTTTTAGAAGCAAATGTATTATCTGGAAGTAGTACATATCATAAAATCTTGATTCAAATAATGTCATTAACTCCTTCAGATTTGAGATTGCCTTTTAAATTTCAAAGAAGACAATTCCCTCTAATCGTCTACCACTTATGCAATGACGGTTAACAAGAGTCAAAGGTACGGTCAATCACTTAGGCCGCTTTTTGAAAAGACCATTATTTAGTCATGGACAATTTTATGTTGCTGCTTCAAGAGTCACCAACCCAAATTGATTGAAGATTTTAATTTGTGACAAGGCGAACACCCAAAGTAATTCCACAACAAACATTGTATACAAAGAAGTTTTTTTAAAATTTGTAAAATGTTATTATAATATTTCATCATAGTTTCATTCATACAATTCTACAATGATTTTCCATTTTGTAAATTTCTCCCTTAATTCATCATATCATAATTGTTGCCGTGCATCGCACGGGTAAAATACTAGTTTACATGACAATACGAGATTGTCTAAAATTTTCACGACTCTCAAATTGCAAATATGAATTTCTTAAAAAGTTCTTATTACTAAAAATTAAAACATTTCAATATGAATACCTTACTCAATTGATAACTCTCCTTTGTAAAGATATATAATTAGTCCCTTTAATTAGATGGGCTATTGCTCATCCAAAATACTAATGAAACATTAAACCAGCAGTTTAAAACATTTTGGTAAGCAAAGTACTAATATAAAAGTAAGTTATTTTTATGAAAAATACTACAATGTCAAAAACGTATGGTACTTCCTACTAGAAAGTAGGTTCGGTTTTATTTATATTAGCTTGACTAAATAGGACTGTTGAGCCTTTAACATGTAGTATCTGTCTATATATACTTTCTCAACCTACTAAAACCCCTCCGCTAAGGCTCGAACACATAACCTCCCATTTAGGGGAGTCATCTCATGCCGCTTAACGACAAAATCTTTGGCTTATTTGACAAAGTTAATTGAAGAGGTTTTAATTAACTTATTTTGAATTATAATTAGAAAATTTAATTATGTTTGATAAATAAATAAAATTTTAAAATACGTTTTTATTTTCTGATGCTATATATCCCTTAGCATCGAATAATCTTGTTATTTTATAGTAAATGCACCCTTTAGTATTCGCTCATTAAAGTCGCTCTTCAAGCCTCATTCAGTCATTCACATGCATGAAAAATTATTTCAATTATTATCTTCAAAAAAAAAAATTATTTCAATTATTTTTGAAAAATTATTTTCAAAAGTAATAACAGTACTTGTTTTAAAAGAATAAACGTGTTTGAAAATAGATCGAGAATATATGATCCAATTCATATGAGAATCTGTCTTCAGGGGAGAACTGTAGTCTAATTTGGACTCTCAATTGGACAATATATGATGACTAGGATTAAATTATATATATATATATATATATATATATATATATATATATATATATAAAAGGCGCGGGAGCAATTGTGTGATTTTGCCCATTATTTCCTTGCATGGGGTTCCCTTAGGCAATATGCACCGTGATTTTAGCGAGATTTATCTGGTAGTTTTCTTCATTCTCATCTCTAGTTGTAAGTGTTCTGCATGGTGTCAAGTTTGTTCTTCTCATTTAATTTTCTTTTTTTAAATTTTGCGATTCATTAGAGTTGGATTTTGGGTATGTTTGGTGATGAATCATTTAATTTAGAATTTGGGGTTTTTTTTTTGGGTTGTGTTTTCGTGTGTATTATTTATCCCAGGGGAGCATAAGGGTATGCATTGGCGCATGTAGTGTGGTGCATTGTAAGTTGTGGGGTTGTGCATTGTTGCGATGAGTGTCGTGCAACGTTCGATGCTGGGATGTGCATTGGGTTGAAGGTGGTGGGTTTGTAATACGTGTCTATGTAATTGGTGTTGTGCAATAATCATTGTAGATGCATGCATTAATTTGGGTTTGGTCTCATTCCTGTCTAGTAAGTTTGTTCTATTGTGGTTTTTTGCTGGAAGTAGTGGTGTCTCTATGTACTCAAGGCAGTGTTTGTGTTTAATGTATATTGTTGATGAAGTTGAAGTTGTTACATGTGCATGTATAGGGGTAATCTCTAGGGTGGGTGAGGAAAACGAGACGATTTGCCTAATTGACAAACAGAACATAAAGAAGACGAGCTAACATTTAATTTGCTAACCGTACGAGATTATAAGACCCGACTCAAACCACGATAGTGTGGAACTGTGGATGACCTAAATGATTGTGCAAAATAGCAGAAGACACTTGAGCAAATAGAAATGCAATAAGACACAAAGGAATAGGCAGTGAATAAAAACCTCCCAAACTAGGACCCTTAAGATGCACTTTCACGAGATCCTTCACAACAAAAAACGAAGGGTGAAATTCAAAAAAGACACTATCGTCATAAGAAAAAACGTTGAACTGACAATAATGAAGTAGATAGACCAGGATCATGTAAAACATCAAACATCCTTAAAGACCTACAAGAAGTGAGTATCGAAGCATGGCCAATATGGGAAATATCTAAACACACAACGTATCATCACCGTGATATCCCTTAGATGACGACAATAGACTCAACTCGGGAGTAGCATGATTCGTGGCTCCAGTATCAGCTAACCACCTATGCGACATAGATCACCACCATGCTAGAACCATTACCGAAAAAGGCAAGATGAGCTTATGGTGTTGGGTTCTCGGAATACCGTCAGTAATATATAGGTACTTGTAGTGTGACATAATTTCGGCTAATCTGGCAATGAGTATTGGGCGTCAGCCGGGTTGGCCGAATTCAGCCTTTACTCGATTCGAGATGTGGCGATGTGGCTTACCATGGAGGGATCGGATGTGGTTAAATGGTTAATGTCTACCTACTTATCAGCAATTGGTTTTTTGTAGGATATGACAACTAGATAGCCAAAGAAATATGTGGTTAAGCATGCTTGACTTATAACATTTACAGGATGGGTGACACAATTAGAAGTAAGCATAGTGCAGCTTTGAGATCCATCAATTGGTATCAAAGATGAAGTCAAGGATTTAAATCGATGGAGAGGCGGTAGCCGAGTCCTATCCTAGATGGGATCTGGGCATGTTGCAACCAAAGGTTGTGGTAGGTGCTAGGAGAGAGGGATTGTTAGGTGTTAGTCAGGTTGGTCGAGTTCAGCCCCTACTCGATTCGAGACATGGTGTTGTGACTTACCATGGAGGGATGTGGTTAAATACTACCTTCGTCCCATTTTGTTTGTCTGATTCGGTTAACAAGGCTTGACTGAAGTTATTTTTAATTCAATTTTTCATTATATTAAATTTAGTATTAGTATATAAAATTTATATATTTAGAAACTACATTAAAAGTACTATTAAACACAAAAAATCAAATTTAAAAATAGTTAAAAATTACTAAAGAAAATAAGCAAGGAAGAAAGAGTTGGTCTGACCAATGAATAGTAAACATGACAGGTAAAATGGGACAGAGGGAGTAGTTATTATTGTTCACCTAATTATCACCAATTTGTTTTAAGTAGGATATGACAACCAAATAGTCAAAGAACTTTGTGGTTAAGCGCGCTTGACTTACAATAGTTACATGATAGGTGACCCACTAGGAGGTAAGCATAGGGCAGCGCTGAGATCCATCAGTGAGGATATCTACTACCGCGACTATCGCGGCGTGCCACCATCATAGTAGGCACACCAAACTGCCGTCCACCGTCTTCATGTAAAGCTACAGACGACTAGAAATCATTAGCATTAGTAAGCTGCTAAGTCAATAGAAAATCGGATAGTTCAGCAATCGTAATTGGAGACCCCTAGGTGACCAGCGACGACGGCATGATGCGAAATTCCGGCTGAAGACCACGAAAAATATAGAGATTCTGCTTGTCGAGTGACACTAGTCAACCAGCCATTGCAAACTCATCTATTATCACGTACGGATGACCCAAATATTCCAACGATGAATCGTTACCTTGACATAGTGACTAGAATTGGCCGAGAAGATTAAGTGCCCTAGCATGAGTGGAGGAACCAAATTCGTGCTCAATAGCCTTCTAAGCAGACTTCGATGCCGTCTTACCAACGACCAAATACATGACCTATTATGAAAAGGAAGATATCGACATGTATAAAATAGATTGATCCTACTAAACCCAAGCCAAGAAAGCCGGATTAATCTCGGTCGGGGTACCACCGGACACAACTATGGTCACCAGAGGATATAGAAATGAACCATCGACATACCCGATGAGATTCTGACCACGAAGAAAGGGAACTAACTGCGTGTGCCAAAATAGATAGTTACGGGAGGAAAGCTTGAGTGACATGAAGCGATGCGTCGACGAGAGAGTATTAGGAGTTACCACAACAATAGGAGAAGATATAGCCTTCGTGATAGTGGGCTCCGAGGACACAACGACTAATGTAACCCAAACTACTGAAGATCCATTAAGTGTACCAGTTGGGCCAATCACAAGGTCTAAGTCCAAACAATTAAGACAACTCTTCATTGGTTATGTTCAAAGATGGTGGAAATCCAATTCAAGCCCAATTGTAAAAGATGTAGAAGAACTCAAGGTTTTTTATAATTGTTTGAGTGCTGATTTTGGGGATTAAGTTAGGCCCAAATCAGCCCTATTATTTTTGGTATCTTTACTTGCTTTCTAGATTAGGTTTAGGATTCTTTTTCCCATTATATTTAGGATTATAATGATGTCCCTATACCTATAAATAGGGAACAATCATATCAGTCTAAGACACGCTTTCATTCAATAAAATTCTTAAGTTTTTCTTTACACTTGTGTAAGAAACCTTATAGCTAATTGTGGACTCAATTAGTGGCTAGTCGTGGACTCAACTAGCAAATTGATTCGTGGACTCGAATCAATCTTCCTTTCTTCAACCTTAGATTTAGGTTCGTGGACTCGTTCTTGAATCGAAGGAAACTAGATCGGACTCTAGTTGATTGAAGATTGCATCATCGAGGTACTTGAAGCTACAATGGGATTCTTCTAAGTCTTTGAGGATTCGAGACTAAGGGTTTCTTGTGAGGTCTAAGGTATTTCAATCCATCTCTATCCTTACTTTGGGAGCTATCTTAGGACAATACTCCATCTTTATTTGAACCTTGGACTAGGTTCATATCAACGACAGTACTCCTTTGCTGCTCACGAGTTGCCGCCATGACCATAAAGAAAAACCTAGGCTAGCTAATACTAGATGAGTACTGGAAATCCATGAATCATAATTGTATTCACAACAAGCCTACGTATGTATCACTATGTTACATATATATAGTGATATATATACGGAAGTAGAAACATACAAGAACTATAACTATAGAGTCTTAATAGGGTGGTGGGGTATGAGTGTTTTGTGGTGTATGCTACATTTATGGTTGTTATTTATAATGTGTATTTAATTGTGCTATTTATGGTGTGGTAGAGGAAGCAGGTGTTGAAATAGTGGTGGATGGAAGATTTTGCTAGGAACAACAAAGTAATGGTCTCCAACTTCTGACAATGCAATCAAGATGTATGTTGACCAAGGTTTCAACATATTTGATGAGGGAGTTAAGTTTTATAGGCATTATGTTGGGGTTGTTGGTTTTGATGTGAGGCAGAGCATTGTTAAGAAAAGTGGGAATGGTGATATTGCTTTGAAGTATATGGTTTGTGGTCGAGTAGGTTTTAAGAGTGTCGTGGTACTTATGCCTAATATAGGTAATGGGGAAGATGGTGGGGCGCCAACACAGAATAGACGTAGAATT
The DNA here is from genome assembly GCA_003576665.1 of Ipomoea trifida. NCBI lineage: Eukaryota > Viridiplantae > Streptophyta > Magnoliopsida > Solanales > Convolvulaceae > Ipomoea > Ipomoea trifida. Next base: position 22,552,152 of record CP025658.1, on the reverse strand, counting down.
TGAATAGGGTGGGACCTTGGAGATAGTACATCCAGACAAAGGAGCATTCAAAGTAAATGGTCAATAAGTGAAGTAGTACTAATGCATTGTGACAAAGTTGGTATTTGTGTGTTTTTAAGTGTCAAAGATTTGTGGGATGAATCCCGAGTTTGTCGGTCTCAAAGGAAAACAAATTGGAAGCGTTGATATGTTTTCAATCAAGGGAATAAAGATTCAAGATCATCATGTGCCATGTCACAAAGAATGGATCTAATTGAGTCATGTTGTAGTAACTAAGTTTGCTAGAATAGTATTGGAATTCAAGTAAAGGAAAACTAGGAATGAGTTGCTAATTAGCAATGATGCATCATAGTGTTACTTATGACTTAAGTTGATTGCATTGCAATGATTGCTATTTTTGAGAGGAATTGCTAATACTGTTCTCCTTTCGGTCTACTAGTTTACTCTTGGTTTGGAGCACTTTTAGGTGACCAAATACCAAAGAGTCATTTTCACAAACACCTTGCCTTCACATATTTCCTTACCTATACCTTTTGGGATCTAAGCAAGAAAACATCATTGATTGGGAGCTACATTGATTCTAGCAATTTCTTACCTAGAATCAATGCCTTAAAACATTCTTGGAGATGGACAAACTCAAAGAAGCATCCAATTCATCAAGAATGACAAGAACAATTCATCACACCATTGCAATACAATTACCTAATTGAGAATTGAAGTTTACACTAGCATCATGTCTAATTTCACAACTCAATTCCTATAAGAAAATTAGCTACTCATGCTAGTAATTTGAAACATCATCTAAGCTAGATTCAATCAAATGGAAAGCAATTGAAATTGAAATTAAAGAAATGAAATGAAGTTACCTAATGCAATTGCAATCAAAATCCAAAGAGAACTGTTTTCTAGCTTGGTTTTCAAATCACAAATTGAGTAGAGATTACAAAATTGAGCTAAGTTCTAAGTGTAACTTCTACCAAATCTGGAAATTCTCTTTCTAAAATCTAGGAACATCTCCTAAAATATTTAATCTAGGCTTTAAATAGCCTTCCCTGCAAAACACTTCTTCAAATTCTGTGCAAAGGCAAATCCACGAGCGTGGATTGATTATTTAAATCCCCACGTGCTTATCCACGACTGCGGATTGGTGCGTTGAACTTTTTGGTTGCAATCCACGCTCCAATCCACGAGCGTGGATCTCCCGCTGATTGGATCCACTTAGGTTTCTTCCCTGGTTGCTCTTGGTTTAGTCCACATGCCTTCTCCTTAAGCTCAAAGCCTTCAAAACAATCTAAAGTGCAAATTGTGATAGAGCTTTGCATACATTAGCACATTAAAGCAATTGTGACCATAAGTTAACCACAAAAGATAGAAATTAGCACAAATTCCCCCCTTTTAGACCCTTAAATATAGGTGTCTTTGGCATCTATCACACAGACCAAGCAAAAGAGCATGTGTGGAGGTGATCCATTTGGTTGAGTGCGATGATGGTTGAAAGAACATTTGTTGGGTCGGGCTAAAGATGTTAAAAGTGGCGCTTCTTGGGAGGCAACCCAAGGTATTCATTTTTCAAGGAATCCATTTTATGTTAATTTGTTGGTTGTATTTTTTTTTTGTTTTGTTTTTGTTTTGTTTTGTTTTGTTTTGTTTTGTTTTGTTTTTTTTTTTTGTTTTTTTTTTTTTTTTGTGTGTTTGTGTTGCAAGGATCCTTTAGGAGACCATTTCGAAGAAGAGCTAAAAGAGTAGCCTGCATCAATCCGTTAACCGCTATTAGCTAAGTAAATTCATTATCAACTATCAACTAACAACTATTTGTACAACACCCAATGTGTTTGGCAATAATCTAACCAATTAATATACATATTTGAACACGAAATAAGCATCATTATATATATTATCTAAAAACATAATAAGTCTCAATCAAAGTTATATCCCTCTTTTATGTCCATATTTTTAATGCTAATCATTTTGCACACTGTGTTTTTAGAGTTGTACTATACAATTTTTTGGACAAAAATACTCTTACCATTATAACTTCCGTTATCTTTTCCGTTAAATTTACCATACACATGCATCCACCATATCTTTTCTTATATTCTTCCATGAGAATAAGATTTGTAGACATTATATATTGGATTAATATAATAAATAATTATTTTCATCTATATTTTAATTAATAAGAAATTGTTAGTTAATTTGCTACTTTCATTTTGAAATCTTATAGGACCCGTAAGCAACATACTTTTATGTGAAATTAGAAACAATGAAAGATACATGTTAACTAAATAACACAATGAGAAAATACTTGTAATACAACGTTGAGTACCCTTACTGAAAATATAATTACAGTTGTATATATTCAATCATCACAATGATCGAATTTGTATTTCTTGTGTTAATTTCAAATACATCCCCAACAAAAATTTTACGTGAATATTTATGAAACATCGCCAACTCAAAAAAAAATAAAATTACAAATGCATTAGATCTATTTCAAAATGATTTACTAATTGAGTTTAAATATTAGGCACAAGTTTTCGCGCAAAGCGCGTAGAAAAAATTAGTATTTAATATAAATGCAATGAACAATCAAACCCAATAAGTGTACATGGCTCTAGATATCTAACACTTTCTCCACAACTTAAATTAATTAAATAAATAAATAATAATAATTTCCATAGTTTTTGTTTTTCTAAAATATAATGTCCGTATTATGGTAGTGACTTTCCTGGAAATTTCAATTGCAGATAATGTCGAAAACATTTGACTTGTACGTTACATGGGCGTCCAAGATTTTGGTCAGATCGTAATCTGAATTTTTATATTTTGATCCAACAGATCGAAAAGGTGATAGACGACAAGAATATGATCCCAAAGGTTCTCTGAATCTGAGATAATGGCCATGCATGGTTATACTTTTTTTATTATTTATTTTGGTAGATATTTGACTAATAGAAAACAAGTGAAAATGACAGGAAAAATTTTTATATCCAAAAGAATGAAACAAAGATGACGAAATCTGCATTACTTTTTCCTATTCGAATACCAAATGCAGAGACACCACTCCTAGCCCTAGGGGTACGGTGACTCTCCCAAGTGTTGATCGATGAGATTTATTTATTTTTCGTAGGTTTCTAACTTACTCTAGATTAATTTTAAATCTTTAGAATCTCTGCCCAAGAGTCGTTAGAAAAGATAAATCACGTGTTGTTCAATCATTCTCCTTATCAATTATGTCATTGGCTCTGCCATAAGGGCTTCATCTCCACAGTCTGACAAAATAAAACTTTGCAACTTTAATTCAAGAATCAATATCAAATGAGAACAAGTCTTCTCATAAAAATTGGGAATTAATTTTATTAACCTATTTGGGTTGATTTAACAGATAAATCTAGAATTTTATTTAAAAAAATGCGATGATATTTTCGTAAATATTGTAATTTTTGTTGTGCATTAGGGTAAACTGGATACTACATCTGCCGATAACTAAGAGTACGCTTAGGTTTAAAAACAATGAACTCAAGTTTGTTTGCACGGTAAGGTGCATTGATATGTTACAACACAACAAACTTGAGTATATTATTACATGGCGTTTGGTTGGGAGGAAGAAATTATGGGAGAAAGGAATTGTAATTCGATGGGAAAAGAATAATGTGTGAATAAAGTATGAATTCAAATTACAATATTTGGTATGCATGAATAGTATTACCGGGAATTGAAAGAGAGTAAACGATACAATGACTAAAATGCCTTTATGCAGTAATAATAATAATAATAATAATAATAATAATAATAATAATAATAATAATAATAATAATAATAATAATAATAATAATAATAATAATAATAATAATAATAATAATAATAATAATTAAAAAAACAAAGGGTATTATTGGAGGGGCAAAATTGTCTTTACACTAACAATTTTACCACTCTCCTCCACCGAATTGCAATTCATGGGGGTACCTCATGAATTGTAATTCAACATTTGGAGGGAATTGCAATTCCCGGGAATAGCAATTCGGTGGAATTGCAATTCCCTCAAACCAAACGACGTAATTGGGCAATTTATTGAATTGCAATTCTATTACAGGCAAATTACACCCAACCAAACACCCCCTTATTACATTTTATGTGCACGATCAGTTATAGACAATGCATAGTAAGGGTTTATCAAATACACATCCAAAGTTTGTAATAATAATTATGAAAATACTAACGTAATTTTTCGAGATTTTTAGCCCGGTTAGTCTGATCATAACAAATTCATGGTTACAATTAGTTCACACTTTTTACGGGGATGGAGACATATTCTCACTTGAATATACATATATATATATATATATATATATATATATATATATAAGGGCTGGTACTAAAGAAAACAAGTAGGGATGACAATTCTACCTGCACGTAATGTGCTACCTGCATCCCCACTGCAATGGGTAGTAAAATATCCGCATGATTTGGGTAATGAGGGTGATGATAAGAGAAATTTTGTATATTTGCACAAGTATAGTGGCAAGTTTGGCGGAGATATCCCCTACCCCTCCATACACACAATATATATATATATATATATATATATATATATATATATATATATATATATATATATATATATAGGAATTATAATACATTTCTCAAAGCATTTCTAAGTATTATATATACATATAAATAAAGAGGAACTTCAAATCACACTAGTGGGACAGGGACATATTCTTAGTGAGCCTTTAGTGAACAGTAGCTCTCTACTAAACACACACCAAAAGCCCCACTTTCCCAATATTCATGGAGGAACACATATCAATAGTGGAGCAGGGAAATCATCTCAGTGAAACCCTAAGTGAATAAGAACTCTCTACTGAACACACCACAAAACCTCCACTCTCCCAAGTGAAAATAGGGCTCGCTACCTTAAGTGTGCACACCCCCAATTTTCGATTCCAAGCCCAAAAGTGTATTAAACTAGTCATAGTAACCTAGAATATTTTCTACCAGGTTACTCCTCAAATAATGTATCTAAGATGTTTTCTACCGGATACACCTCCATAATAGGGCCTTATCCTACAATCCACATATCCTCCAAAATAGGTACATTTTTATAATAATTTCCTCGAAAATTAATAATAGTTCTCCAAAAAAGGTTTTCATAAACATTCTCATTGCCAATAGGCTATGCAAAACATAGTTTTCTCAAAATAACTTAGGGTATATAACCCACCAATATCCGTATCCACCTAAATAGAGTTTTTCTACACAATAGTATTTATCTCCAAATAGAGAAAATTACACTTTTGATCTTATGACTATAGAAGTCGTGTTAATTTTTGTACTTAATTTAAAAAAACTAACAATTTAGTCTCGTAACTATGCAATTTTTAACACATTTGGTCCTTCCGACCAAATCACCGGCCAAATGTTGCCCAAAAAATATTACCCTTTTAAATAATTTTTCATGGGGACAAATTGGTCATTTCACATCCCTTCTTCTTCTTCATTGCACCTGCTCCATTGCTGCCAGCATTTCTCCATTGCAGCGTCTTACAAAACTTCTTACTGGGTGTTGGATTTAATAGCCGGAACCTTCAACTTGGAATCAAACCACGCTGGACGACGGATGCTGGCGGCGACCGCGGGGCGGATGGAGATGACATCGGCAGTAGAATTTTTGGCCATGGCGGTAGTGCTTCGATTTTCGGCTCGGCTCCAGTTTTTTACGCGGCGGCGGACGGCAACTTAGATGATGACAATCCCTTCTCAAAAGAGTAATCTCCCAACACCTGTTTCGCTTCTCGCACAAGTATAGTACTCTGCCACTCTACAATGAAAACCAATGAAAATGGTCAATGGTGAACTACAACTCTGCACTGTTTAACTGTTAAGTGCCCAGAAATTTTGGCCTTGCATTCTGGACCCATGTATCTAATTGAATTTGACTGAGTTTATGATTCAAAAGTTTGAGATCTTGTTCTCTCATCCCTCTCGGGAGCTTGTACTTCTTTCTGCGAAGCTTAAAGAACAACAATGGCAGGTGAATGAAGGAGAAGAAATGGACTTGGTCGAGGAAGAAGAAGAAATGACACGAAATGATTGATTTGCCCTCATAATAAATAATTAAAAATGGTTTATATTTTTTGGGGCGATATTTGACCGGAGGACTAAATATATTAAAAATTATATAGTTACGTGACTAAATTGTTAGTTTTTAAATTCAAGTAACGAAATTAACAAGACCTTTACTATAGTCCTAGGATCAAAAGTGTAATTTTCTGTATGAGAATGATTTAAACAAAGACCGATTCTTCCATAAGAAGTTCATCACTAGTCATAATTGTGGTGCAAGTTTCTGCAATCATAAGATGAAATACAACGTACAAGAACTTGTCTCTGAAGAAGGGAGGAAATAAACCAGAGAAACCAGGAATATAAATCTCAACACCGATATATTGACCATATGAACACTAACCTGCGACAATATGTTTGATACGATCACCAATCAACCGGAAGAACCCATGCAGCTGGAAGTACGACGGTCAACTCGAACTAGGCGACAGAAAAGGAATGAATCTTTTGTTTATGGGTAAAGAAGCAATTTGAGGACTCATGCATGGAAGAAAATATCAATCCCCATATAATCTTCTCATCATATCAATTCCTTGATTTTAGTTCCTTGAAGCATGCAATTTCCATATTTCATTTCCTAAATAATTCAGACTTTAGCAACTATAAATGTGATGTATTTCTGTGAAGAAGGGAATATGAATAAGAATTTCCCATTCCTTTGTTTTTATTGTTTTTATTAAGTGTTCTCGGAGTCTCGTACACTCGAAAGTACGGCATAAGGAGCTTGTACTTGCTCGAAAAGTACTTTAGATACTTGTTAGCGTATCAATTGGTGCTTTCATTGCCATCCCACCTTGGTTCGCATGGCTACTGATGTGCCAAATCCCGACACCATGTCCCCACCCACTGTGGAGGACTCCATTACTGAACTTCGCAAGCAATTTCAAGAGCAATCTCTTTTCCAACACCAAAGTACCCAAGCTTTGCAACGTGCAATCCAACAGTTTGCCCAAACAGTTGAACTCATCAAAACCACTACTCCCAATCCTTCATCTAATCCCACTACTCCCAATCCTTCATCTAATCCCACTGCTAATCTTTCAAACACTACCCAGACCAACCGTTTGCATCCTGATAATTCCAATGAAACGACATCCCTACGCAACCCCACCCTCAAAATTGATCTTCCTAAGTTTGAGGGTACTGATCCTCACGGATGGATTTTTTTGATGCAGGAGTATTTTCAATACCATGGGATTCCAGAGGACCACCGCCTCTCTTACGTTTCATTCATGGTTACGAGCGAGGCCTCAGAATGGCTTCGTTGGATGAAAAGCAACAACTTATTACGGTCCTGGCCAGAATTTTTAGAGCAAGTTAAGCTCCGATTTGATCCTTCGCACTTCGAAGATTTTTTGGGTCGTTTATCCAAGACGTGCCAGACCACTACTGTTTCTGCGTACAGAGCAGAGTATGAGAAACTGTTGAACAAGGTCACAGGCGTACCAGAGACTATGCTGATTTCGATGTTTATTGCGGGGCTTAAGTCTACAATTCGAAGGGAAGTTCAATGCCAAACTCCGCGTTCTTTAATTCATACATTCGCTTTAGCTAGTGAAATTGAAGCACAACATGGAGAGTTGCGTTCTACTATTCAATCATTTCCGCCTTCACGAAACAACTTCCGTGCTCCTACTACAACATTGCCACCTTCTACCACGTTACCACCACCATCTTCACGTTCCTTTCCTCCCATACCAAACCCGCATCCTAATCCCATGTCCAAACCTTTGCCGATTGTCCACATCACTCCGACGGAACGTCAAGCCAAAATTGCCCGAGGAGAATGTTACACTTGTGACCAAAAATGGTCCAAGACTCACAAAAGTCCCAACCGTTCTCTCCTTCTAATGTGCACAGAGGAGGATAACCAAGAAGAACAACAGCCAATGGAAAATAATGAGGAACATATTTTCACTGGTGATTGCTCCAGTTTGAATTCAATGGCAGGACCAGGAGCACCTAGATCCCTGCGTCTCACTGGTATTGTCCATGGTACAAGTTTGCAGATCTTAATTGATAGGGGCAGTACACATAATTTTATTCAACCCAAGGTTGCAGAACAGTTACAATTACCAGTTTGCTCTATTTCTGCATTCCGCGTTTATATTGGCAATGGTGATTCCTTGCGTTGTACGCAAAAATGTGATGCCGTTCCGTTATGGTTACAAGATCATCTCTTCACAACAGATCTTTTCATTTTGCCAGTTAAGGGTCCAGATATAGTTCTGGGTGTTCAATGGCTTCAGGAGCTTGGGAAGGTAACCCATGATTATGCAGGAGTTTCAATGGAATTTAATTGGAGGGGTGAGCATGTCTGTTTACAGGGTACGCAATCTCCACAAGCCAAGCAAGTGTCATACTCACATCTATGTGCCTTATTGGATTCTGATGAAATTCACAGCTGTTATGAAATCTCTCCTTTGAAGCTAGAGGAGTAGGATACACAAACAAATGTGTCTTGGCCATCTGATATACCTGACAAAATTTTGGAGGTCCTTCAACATCATGTTAATCTATTTGGTGCACCAAATGGACTACCGCCGCGTCGATTATTTGACCACCATATCCATCTCAACCCTGGTTCGGCTCCGGTCAATGTACGTCCATATCGATATCCACATTTCCAAAAGGCAGAGATTGAAAAGATGGTTCATGAGATGCTTAACAATGGTGTTATCCGTCCAAGCCAAAGCCCATTTTCATCGCCAGTGTTGCTAGTAAAAAAGAAGGACGGTAGTTTTCGGTTTTGTGTGGATTATAGAGCTCTTAACAAGCTCACTATCCGTGACAATTTTCCCATCCCTATTGTGGACGAGTTATTTGATGAGTTAGGCCTTGCAAGGTGGTTCACCAAGTTAGATTTAAGATCAGGTTATCATCAGATTCGCATGGCGGAAAAGGATATTTTCAAAACGGCATTTCGCACCCATGATGGTCACTACGAATTCTTAGTTATGCCGTTTGGATTGTCCAATGCTCCATCAACGTTTCATGCCACTATGAATCAACTTTTTCGTTCATATTTACGACGTTTTGTTGTTGTATTCTTCGATGATATTTTAATCTATAGTTCGACGTTGGAGCTTCATGTGCATCATTTGCGCATCATTTTAGACACACTTGCAGAACAACAATTCTTTGTTAAACTTACAAAGTGTATGTTTTGCAGAGATACAGTCGACTATCTTGGCCATATAATTACAAAAGGCACCGTGAATCCTGATCCGGGAAAAATTTCTACCATGGTGGATTGGCCCTTACCAATTTCGCCCAAACAATTACGTGGATTTTTAGGATTGACAGGATATTATCGGCGTTTTGTGCAGCACTATGCGAGTATTGCAGCCCCCCTCACAGATTTACTAAAGAAAGAGGCTTTCGAGTGGACAGATGCGGCTGCAAGTGCATTCAACGCCCTTAAGAAAGCAATGACGCAAGCCCCAGTGCTACGATTGCCAGATTTCTCACTACCATTCATTGTGGAAACTGATGCATCATTAGTAGGTGTGGGTGCTGTTCTCATGCAAGAGGGTTGCCCGTTGGCGTTTTTTAGCAAGAAGTTAGGACCCAAGTTACAAGCTGCATCTGCTTATGTGCGGGAACTCTATGTCATCGTGGAAACAGTGTCCAAGTGGCGACAATATTTATTAGGGAATGTTTTCACCATTCGAACAGATCATCGGAGTCTGAAAGAATTATTACAGCAGGTCATTCAAACGCCCGAACAGCAGCACTATGTACGAAAACTTCTCGGGTATCAGTTTGTTATTGAATACAAACCGGGGGTTGCTAATGAGGTCGCAGATGCTCTGTCTCGGCTTGATGAGGTTGATGAAGGCACTTCCATGAATTTGTCTCAATTAATGGCCCTTTGTCACCCCGTTCCAGCGCTACTTGATGCTATTCGTGCTGATAACCAGCATCAACAATTAAAAGCAGGTATTCTTCGACCTAACTTACATGTTCGTGATGGCATTTTATTTTTTAAATCTCGCTATTATATTAGTAGCACCTCTCCACTCAAGCAATCACTACTTCATGAGTGTCATGCAACCCCGATGGCGGGTCATGCGGGAGTCAAGCGAACATTGGTACGACTTTGTGCCAATTTCTTTTGGGAAAAGATGCGAGCAGATGTTCAGGATTTCGTGGCTTCTTGTGCAACCTGTCAAACTACTAAATACTCAACCCAACCGGCCGCTGGCACTTTACAACCACTACCAATTCCATCTCAGGTATGGGAACATGTTACTATGGATTTTATCACAGGCCTACCACTTTCACAGGGTTGTGCTGTGATAATGGTGGTGGTGGATAGATTGACGAAGTACTCTCATCTAGGGAGTTTGCCTTCATCGTTTAATGCTGTTAAAGCGGCAACTTTGTTCGTAGATATGGTGGTAAAATTACATGGGTTCCCAGCATCCATTGTCTCAGACCGAGACAAAGTTTTTTAAGTAACTTTTGGAAAGAGCTCTTTCGTTTAAGTGGTACATCTCTCCACCATAGCACCGCATATCATCCGCAAACAGACGGGCAAACAGAGGTACTCAACCGGGGAGTGGAGCAGTATTTACGGGCATTTACGCATGCAAGACCGTCGTCATGGAAATCATTCCTAAGCTGGGCAGAATATTGTCTCAACACATCGTTTCATGAACATCTCAAGACATCACCATTCCATGCTCTCTATGGTCGGGCACCACCAACACTGCTACCATATAAACCAGATTTCTCTAGTGCTCCAGTTGTTGACGAGTTACTTCGGGATCGTCATCGGTTACTTAAGCTCCTTCGTGAAAATCTTCGAGAGGCACAACACCGTATGACGCAAAAAGCTAACAAGAAGCGGAGAGAATTGGAATTTGACGTGGGTGATCTCGTTTTATTAAAGTTACAACCATACCGACAACACTCGGTTGTACGAAGATCACACCAAAAGCTAGCGTGCAGATATTATGGGCCGTTTGCTATACTCGAACGCATTGGTAAAGTGGCATATAGATTACAATTGCCAGAAGGGGCGAAGATACATCCTGTGTTTCATGTCTCCCTTTTAAAGCCATTTAAGGGGGAAGCCACACATGTCATTGTGACACTACCATCAGAATTTGTGGATGGCAAACCAATCTCCAAACCAATGGCACTTCTGGCAGAGCGACAAGTGTTGCGCAATGGTAAGTTAGAAAAACAGTTTTTGGTTGAATGGAGTAATGGCAGCAAAGATGATGCAACCTAGGAACCAGTAGACGTGATCAACTCTATAAATTCAGACTTACACCTCGTGGACGAGGTGGTTTCTCAAGGCGAGGGGGATGATACGATCACCAATCAACCGGAAGAACCCATGCAGCTGGAAGTACGACGGTCAACTCGAACTAGGCGACAGAAAAGGAATGAATCTTTTGTTTATGGGTAAAGAAGCAATTTGAGGACTCATGCATGGAAGAAAATATCAATCCCCATATAATCTTCTCATCATATCAATTCCTTGATTTTAGTTCCTTGAAGCATGCAATTTCCATATTTCATTTCCTAAATAATTCAGACTTTAGCAACTATAAATGTGATGTATTTCTGTGAAGAAGGGAATATGAATAAGAATTTCCCATTCCTTTGTTTTTATTAAGTGTTCTCGGAGTCTCGTACACTCGAAAGTACGGCATAAGGAGCTTGTACTTGCTCGAAAAGTACTTTAGATACTTGTTAGCGTATCAATGTTTTCTTAAATGGTCCACCATATCTACAACTTCAAACTAATATGGAGCCAAGGATTGAGCACAGATAGCAAACTCCAGAGTTTTTTCATACTTACCTATCTGCAGCCAAACTCGAATGTCAATGTATTAAGATCTCAAAAAACAAGGTTTCTGTGATGAGAGTAAATATGCATCTATGAATATCTATAAATTTGTTAGGCATATGCCATACACAATCATTATATCTATAATTAAATTTTCCAAAACTTGTTATGCAGTGCAATTATTTATTTACCTGGGACAAAGCTTTAGCTATGAACAACAATGCTCTAAACGAAGTTGGATTAATCTTTCGAGCTCTATGACAATCTCGTATAGCCATATGTGCATCATTTTTCCACCTCTGTGATTAGAGAAAAACGTTTTGGCATAGCTTCCACAAACAAATAGCTAAATAGAAACCATGAAAATAGAAGCATTCTGGAGAAACCTTGAGCAATAAGGCTGTTCGATCGAATACATAATCACTTAGAATCTGAATTGGTTGTTCCACTTTTTAGAATTATAGATACATACATAATTGACACAAGGAGGCGGTGGAAACTTTTTCTGACTAGAAGATAATGGTGGCAGCTTTCGTCTATCATACAAATTAACGAGCAAAAGCATCACTGCAAGGATTAATTTAAAATTGGCAGAATGTTGACACAAATAAATAGCATTTTTCTAGGAAAGAAACTACTGAAACATACCTCCCTCTAACAAGTAGCAAATGGGGCCTCGTTGAGCTGATATCACATGACTTCAGAGAAAAAAACTGCTTAGGAGGATCTGCCAATGACTTGTTAGCACCACAGCCCATGTCAAGCTTACATCAAACATCAAATTAAGAGATATAGTGTTAAATCACAAATATATGATAGATTTAAGAGAACATATGCTGGATTAAAGTCCAAACATCCTGGTGGTCCTTTCTATTGGCAGGTTCATTATTAATTTGTCAAACATAACATGCACAATCACAAGTTCTTGTATTGTTTTTAATACAAAATACAATCATTTGGACATGCATGGATCCTTTCAATCTCCATACCCAACGGACATAACATTTTCTTTGCCTCATAAGTTGAACAAATGGTAAGTTGAACAAATGGATCCTTTCAATCTCCATACCCAACGGACATAACATTTTCTTTGCCTCATAAGTTGAACAAGGAAGTTCGTTATCATCAGAAGCATGTCACCAATAACTCCGTGAAACTCTTATCTATTCTTTGCTTTTAAGTTATAATACAATTAAACATTGATCATAACTTGTCATTGTCTTCGAACATTGATCATAACTTGTCATTGTCTTCGTCATTTCCAATGATGTACTATCTGTTCAATAGATGCCTCTACTGAGGGTCGAATCCACTCCCTTCCACATGGGAGTGTACACCGGGTGCCACTTGACCACAAAGTCTTTGGCAAAAAAAAAAAAAACTACCAAAAACTAATTAAATATTTTACTACCTAAAACTAACTAAATAATTTAAAAATTAAAATACTAACTAAAACTAGCTATTTACTTATATACTTTAATTTGAATTTTATGTAATGTTTTTATTTACTTATATACTTTAATTTGATAATTATTTTCTATTCGTTGAACATTTTGCTAAATTTGGTTAATATTTTATGTTATAATTTATATATTTATATATCGATCCAAATATTCTTAATATATTATAATAAATCCATTCCGTGCATTGCACGGGTGAAAATACTAGTACTATTAAAATTTATATTGTGATTTGTGTGATTTATTTATTATATTGTATTAAATTGTGATTTTTAAGATTTATTTCTAATTCTAATTGTACTTTTTATTTATAACTTTGTTAATTCTTTTGTCTTTTTATAATTATACTAAGATTTATAATGTAGATTGATTTGTGATTCATATCAAATTTTAAAATTTATTTCTGATAGAGTAACTTCTTATATATATATATATATATATATATTTATAATATGTATAATTTTGTGAACTTTATAATGTGTTATGTATGATAAAATTTATTTAACTTGATTAATTAATTTATATGAAATATATTTTGTGATTCATTTATGAAAAAATATATTTTAAAAGATAATTTACTTTTTATGAATCAATACAGCTAGTCTAGAAGCTAAGTTTCTATGGTATGTTATCGTATTCAAATTAATTTAGAAAAACATGAAATTGATATAACTAAAAATTAAAAGTATTTATTTATAATTTTAAATATCAATAAAGAAATGTGTGCTTTATAACTTATTTTCTACGTGGACCATTTTCATCCAATTAATTATGTTTCATATTTTGTTATGAATATTTTATTTTCGAGTTTTGATTTTTAACCCACAGTCATCAAGATTTTGGCTTCCCCTTGCATCTACTATCGAAACATAGCCATTTGTGGTTATTAATAAGGTGTACCTTTGCATTCTCACAATGCCAAGATCTTGTGGTCTAGTGGCACCAAGTTACACTCTGATAAGCCGTGAATTAACTTATAAATATTAGGGATGTCAATCGGGCCAGTCCTGTCGGTTTCGGACTAGCCCTGTCGGGTTATCAGGCTTATCAGATTCGGGTTGTCGGTTAATTATTACTCCGTATTTTATTCTTGGAATTTGGTTTAGCCCTAACCCTAAACTTCGGGTTGTCGGGCTTATCGAGCGGGCTAGACTATTTGAACTAAAATCGAAAATGAATACTTACATTCGATAAAACGGGTCAAGTCGTCAACCGGATCCGGATTCGATAGAACGGGTCAACCGGATGATCATTGGCACTTTATAATTTAAATCAAGAGATAAATGAATACTTGCATTTGAATATTCGATAGAACACTAGAAGTTAGAACGGGTCAACCGGATGAGCATTGAGCACATGAAAATTTAACAAATGCAATTGCAACGGTTCGGTTTCGGTTCGATGTTCGATTCGGTTTAAAACCCCCAAATTTTAATGCTTCCTAGGCGACAAGGCGGCCAAGGTAATAGGAACACGGACACATGGAATCCAATAAGGGTCCGTAGTGTGCTCATCACAATAACTCGTGTCAAGGATCCCAAGAAGAAGTTACATGAGCGTGATAAAGCACAAAGTGAGCTTGCTTATTTGTCTTTCATTGAAGATTTGGATTCGAGGATGAATCCTTTTCAAGAAGAGGTTAGGAACCAGCACACACGGAATCCAATAAGGGTCCATAGTGTGCTCATCACAAGGCCCATCACTACATCCTTAAAGCATCATTGGTGGAAGAAACAAGAAAGCTCAAGAATAATTCCATTTGATAGAGGGAAGAATTATAGTGGCTGTAACACCCCGCATTTTTTTCCCTATTATTATTTTATATAAATATTTAAAATAAGGGGGTTATTTATTATTAGGTAATCATTTAAATAATTATAAGTATAATTATTTCCTATGGGCTTGGGATTATATATATATTTCTATATAATTTATTAATATGGTGACACCGAAATGCCCATAGCCCATTAAATCTATAGATATATTTCTTTCCCTACATAATATATTATAAAGCCCAAGTAAAGGTATGCATCTATATACACAATTATTTTAGTCTTAAATCAAAATTGACCCAACCTCTAAATTGATCCAACAACCTAATGTAGCCCATTCTAATCTAGCCCAAAGTGGAAAGTTTCCAATTAGGGTAACCCCCAAAAGAGTGAACAGCAGCAAACGCCTCTGTTTTTCCTCTCCTTCGACGACGTGCGAGCGGCAACAACAACAACGGAAGATCAAGGCAACACCGGCGAGCCTCCTCTCCCTCCTTCGTATCTTCCTCGCAGCAACTGGTGGAGGCGGACGGCGGTAGCTCTTCACCCGGCAGCAGCATCGTCGGCAACAACGGTCGGCGGCGGTAATGAGTTCCCAGCGGTGCGAATGGTGAATCCCGGTGCCACCACCTTTCTCGACATGGCGGCGAGCTACGGCATTGGAGGGCGGAGCAGCGTCAACGATGACCTTCTCCGGCACAAGAGCGACAGCCCCGACCTCCCTCCCTCTTGTCCGTCGATGCGGATTCGCTGGCAGTGGTGGACGGGCGACAGCGACCTTCTCTCCGACCTTCATTCTCCCTCGCGACGCGGTAGCAACCCACGAAAGACTCCGACGGACATGTTCCCCTTGTTTTCCGACGGCGGATGTTGAAGGTCATCGAAGCAGAGCAGCGGCTTCTCTCCCCGGTTCCGGCGGTGGTAGGTAGCGGTGTTGGAGGTTCCGTCGAGACTCGCCGCATGCTCATCTCTCGCCTCCCTTGTTCGACGTCTAGCAAGTGGATTACGGCAGTGGCAGTTCAAGCGGCGGCGCCTTTCCCTCCCTTACACCGGCGGTGAGTGGCTGTGACGTTGATGGGCGGCGGCGGCACGTCGGCAACGAGTCCCAAAGAAGCGGTGTGGCGGCGGAGCAAGATGGCGGACTGCGGCAACGACACTCCTTCTCCCGTCAGCGTGAACACCGGACTGTGATAACGGTTTATGTGGTTGATGGCGTGACTTAGCACCAAGTAGTAGCGTAGCTTGGTGGTATGGTGTTCGTGTGTTGGGATGAAGGGCATGGGTTCAATTCCTAGACTGAGCAATATTAGTAAGGTATTATTTCCTTTGAGCTTTTTATATAATCAGTTTAAGGTTTAGGGTAATAATCATGTCATATTAGCCTTTAGATATGGACTATAGGTGATAATTATACCGGGTCGAATAGGAATTTTAGTACCGTTATTATTGGTTATAGTTAGTGATGGTATTAGATTATGTTAATTCTTCAGGTTCGCAATTATGAACCGAGCTTAGGGTTGATGTTGCTTTGGATTAATATGCTTTTGGATTAAATACGCTTCAAAGGTAACCACTATGTCCATCAAAATCTATTTTTACACTCTCACTCTGTATGATATTAATTGGTGTTGGAAATCCTGAGATTCCTTGATTATTAGCCTATTATTGATTATGATTATTGGATTCATGGACTTGTGTCTTGATCCTTTGTCTAGTGATGTATATGGTCGTTTGTTGGTTTGGATTTCCATGTTATTTGGCCTCTGTTAAATGATATGTTGGTGTAGTACGATCTGATTTGTGTATTCTGGAACATTTCTTTGTATTCTGAGCTGAGTCTAATTCGGTGTGTGGGAATTGCTCTTGCGGGGCACTCTAGCGGGATAATGTAACCGCTGGGGTCTTTTGTGAGAGTAAGGTGGTAGTGGTTGGTGGAGGTGAGTGATCCGTTGTTTGCTTCCTCCTTTGTTCTGCAGTTTGTTGGAGTATTCTATTGGTTATCTTACCTTGATTCTGGAGTATTTATTCGTTCATACCTCTTAGTCTATTATATGAGTCTGTTATTTGGTTGGTTGAATACTTGATTATATTATTTGGGAGTTGGTTGGTGTTCATATCTGAGATGAGCACTCTGAGTGATGGTTCTTGGGCTGAGTTGAGTATGAGTATGGGTTGTGGATCATTGAGTATCCTTTGGAGGTTGATGGGTGATCTGACTGTGCTACTACTGACTATTGGACTTCGGTCCCTGTGATTGGGTTGATTACCCCTGTGATTGGACTACGGTCCCTGTGATTGGACTTCGGTCCCTGTGATT
>CP025658.1:22467808-22501315 GCA_003576665.1 Ipomoea trifida | reverse complement strand
GATCTAAATTGAATAAAATCCCTTACAAGAATAAATTCAATTAATTGGGCTCTTGATTAGAATAATTAAATTAGGCTCAAGAGTATATATATGTATATATATATTAAATTGAAAGAATTAGCCCAATTTAAACAATTAAATTGCCCAAGGAATTAATTAACGATTAAAAAGGCTTGAACGAATTTTTACGGGGTGTTACACTCTACCCCCCTTAAAAGGAGCTTCGTCCCCAAAGCTCAAAGCTCGCGGGAACTTTGAAACAGAACGATTCAAAAGAAACGAAGATTCAACGGAAGGTTAAAAAGGAAACGATTGCTCGGCTAATCCTAAACTCAAGAACACACTAACATGCAACTAACTCATAACTTACCCAACCCATACTAGCATGCAAGAACATAGCTAAACTACTCACCTAAAGCAAATAAAGCCGGGTAGCGCCGCCTCATCTCGTCCTCCATCTCCCAAGTGGCCTCCTCGACTCCATGGTTGGACCAAAGCACCTTCACTAGCTTGATCGCCTTGCGCCGGGTCTCTCGCGTCTTGGAGTCCAAGATCCTCACGGGTTTCTCTTCATAAGACAACGCCTCGTCTAACTCTAGTGTCTCGGGGGCTAACACGTGTGAGGCATCGTGCACGTACTTCTTCAGCTGGGAAACATGAAACACGTTGTGCACTCGGTCTAACTCCGCTGGCAAGGCTAAACGATAAGCCACCTGCCCAACCCTCTCCAAGATCTCATAAGGTCCGATGAAGCGGGGGCTCAACTTCCCTTTCTTCCCAAATCTCATTACTCCAGGAGTTGGGGAAATCTTCAACCACACTTTCTCGCCTGCTTGGTATTCCATGAACTTTCTTCCCAAGTCAGCATAGGATTTCTGGTGGTCTTGAGCAGCTTTCATTCTACTTTGAATCAGCTTGACTTTTTCTGTGGCTTCTTGCAGATATTGAGGTCCCAATGTCACTGGATCAACCAAATCTTCCCAACACAACGGGTTTCTGCACTTTTGACCGTAGAGCGCCTCATAAGGGGCCATCTGAATACTTGAGTGATAGCTGTTGTTGTAGGAAAACTCAATCAAATCTAGGTGCTCTTCCCACGATCCTTGCAAGTCAAGCATGCAAGCCCTCAACATATCCTCCAAAGTCTGTATGGTACGCTCAGTCTGTCCGTCAGTGGCAGGATGAAAAGCTGTACTCATCTTCAATCTCGTGCCCAGAGCTGCCTGTAGTGACTTCCAAAACTGTGACAAGAACCTCGAGTCACGGTCAGACACGATGTCGCGAGGCACTCCGTGGTACTTTACCACCTGGTGTATGTATGCTCTGGCCAACTGATCCATAGTCCAAGTTTCCTTCATAGCGATGAAACGAGCCGTCTTGGTAAGGCGATCCACTATCACCCAAATCTTGTCTTTCCCCGATCTGGTCAAAGGCAAGCCTCCCACGAAGTCCATAGATATCGAATCCCACTTCCCTTCGGGCACTTCTAAGGGTAGTAACATCCCTTTAGTCTTGCATCTTTCTGCCTTGACTTTTTGACAGTTCAAACAACGGCTTACGAAGTCGGCCATCTCCTTTTTCATATTCGGCCACCAGAATAGTTTCTTCATGTCTTTATACAACTTGTCGCCACCAGGATGAACTGAGTATGGAGTATAGTGGCTTTCTTCCAACATCTGTTGCTTTAACTCTTTACACGAAATTGGCACGCACCACCGCCCTAAATATCGCATACTGCAATCGGGATAGAGCTCGAAGGGTCCCTTCTTGCCATTAACCATCTTGGCCCTTACTCTGTTCAACCGGGCATCGCCCGTCTGGCCCCTTCGGATCTCGTCGAGCCACGCCGGTAAAATCTGCATACTAAAGAGTCGAACTTCTTCATCCATCTGCCCTTCTTCTACCACGGCAATATTCATCTTTTGAAATTCCTTGCACAGATCGTCTGCCAGTACCCATGTGGCATTGAGCGAGTGACTCGCCTTCCTACTCAGCGCGTCGGCCACTACATTTGCCTTCCCTTCGTGATACTGAATGATCAAGTCGTAGTCTTTAATGAGCTCTAGCCAACGTCTTTGTCGCATATTCAGCTCCTTCTGTGTGTAGATATACTTTAAACTCTTGTGATCGGTGTAAATCTTGCACTGTACCCCATACAGGTAATGCCTCCAAATCTTAAGCGCAAAGACAACAGCAGCTAGCTCCAAATCATGCGTGGGGTAGTTCTCTTCATGGCTCTTGAGCTGTCGAGACGCGTAAGCCACTACTCGGCCCTGCTGCATCAGTACACAACCCAACCCTTTCTTCGACGCGTCACTATACACTTCAAACCCCTCAGTCCCTGATGGTAAGGTCAAAACAGGAGCCGATGTCAACCTTTCTTTCAACTCTTGAAACGCTGCGGCACACTCACTGTCCCATCTGAAGGGTGTAGTCTTCTTCATGAGCTGCGTGATCGGTCGGGCTATCTTAGAGAAGTCCGGAACAAACCTCCTGTAGTAACCTGCCAAACCCAAAAAACTTCGGACTTCAGACGGAGTTGTTGGTGCCGGCCACTCTATCACTGCTCGGATCTTAGCAGGGTCCACCGAGACTCCATCTTTAGCTATCACGTGACCCAAGAAAGCTACGCTGGTCTTCCAGAATTCACACTTGGACAGTTTGGCATACAGCTGTTTCTCCCTTAGAATGTGTAACACGGTCCTAAGATGCTTCTCATGCTCGGCCGGATCCGGAGAGTAAACCAGGATGTCGTCGATGAATACCACCACGAACTCATCTAGATACGGCTGAAACACCCTATTCATCAAGTCCATGAAAGCAGCTGGAGCATTTGTTAACCCGAACGGCATTACTGTGAACTCATAGTGGCCATAGCGGGTCCGGAACGCCGTCTTCGGAACATCCGCCTCCGCCACTCTAAGCTGATGGTACTCGGATCGCAAATCAATCTTTGAGAAGATGCCGGCTCCCTTCAACTGGTCAAATAAGTCATCGATTCGCGGCAGGGGATACTTGTTCTTAACGGTCACCCGGTTCAGCTCTCGGTAATCAATACAGAGACGCATACTACCATCTTTCTTTCTTACAAAGAGCACTAGAGCTCCCCACGGTGAAACACTCGGTCGGATGTACCCTTTCTTCAACAAGTCTTGCAACTGCTCTTTCAACTCTTGCATTTCCTTCGGAGCCATGCGGTACGGGGCTTTCGATATTGGGGCCGTCCCTGGCATCAATTCAATGGTGAACTCTACCTCCCGGGGAGGCGGTAAGCCAGGAATCTCCTCCGGAAAGACATCGGGGAACTCGCTCACAATGGGTATTTGCTGCACTTCCTCTTTTGGCGCGCTAAGGTCCTCAACTGCGCATAAGAAAGCTTCATGCCCCTTGGCAACATATTTCTTGATCTTGATCATCGAGACCAACTTGACCTCGGGCTCCTTGGTCACCCCTCGGTATGACACCCGCCTGCCCCAGGGCCCTTCAGGACCACCTTCTGCTCGCTGCACAAGATCTGAGCCTTATACTGTCCCAGCCAGTCCATACCCAGCACCACTCCGAAGTCATCCAAGTCAAACTGAATGAGATCACTCGGAAAGGTCACTTCCTTGATCGTTATAGGCACGTCCTCGAAGATGTGCTCACATGCCTTAACTTCTCCCGATGCCACCTTAACTGCTATCCTCGTCGCTGCGCTAGGCACAATGCCCAGCTCACGGGCCAACTTCGAGGATATGAAAGAATTAGAGGCTCCAGAGTCGAACAACACCAAGGTGGGGACGGAGAGTTCTGGGAAGATGCCGGTGACCACATCGCAGCTCTCGGCCTGGGACTTGTTCATAATAAGGAGCTCTACGGGCGAAGATGGGACTCCTTCGTTTCCACTCGCTCTCTCGAAGCCAGGGAGAGTCACTCCCTTTCTACACGAGCTGCTGCCTCCTGAAGTCCTTGCCGTTCCAGCGTCAGCCGCCTTCAGCTTTTTGAGGCGATCCAGCATTCCTCCTCCCGAGCCTGGGGCTTCCTCCTGCTTCCTTGACGGTAGCATGATGCAAAAGAGGGAGAATACTAACAGAAAGCGAACAGAGCTGCGGTCGGCCTTAACCAAACACACAAGAAAGCAAGTGAGAACGAGCTCACAACAAGCAAACAACAAACAACCTGCAAAGCATAAACAAAAGCAAGTAAACGAGTCCTCACCGCGCGGCCTAGAATTCACACATCTTAGAATTCTTAAACATCTTAATTGCTACTGATCAAGTCCTAGAGTCTCAGATTACAACCCTAGGATCTCTACTTAGACCTCAATACAGGCTCTGATACCAACTGTGACACCCCAACCTCACACAGGCTGAGATAGATAAAACTTAACACAACAGCTGTCTATCTCAACCAACAAACATAACATAGCGGAAGCGAATTTAAAACCTAAGGGCGTCATGCCACATCTAGGTATAAACACAGCCTAGATGCACAAGCTAAACATAAGAACGAACTAAGCTGTCATATATATAAATGAAATAAAATCCTCAAGTCATAATCCACAATCATCAAAAGTACCCAAATCACTAATCAAGAGTATAATATCTCAAAGGCACACAGGCCCAAATACCCAAAGTCTAACATCATAAACTAGTCTAAGCGTCCTCATAGATAACCTCTATCGCGCTCGCGCTCAGACTACTCCATACCTGGAAAACACGCAAAGAACCATTAGCAAAAGAATGCTAAACAACCACCATTCACACCCGCAAGGAGATATAGATATACATAAGCTTGTAAATAGGTTTACACACCCATATAGAATATAAACACCAACAAACTGTTCAACAGTTCAAACGGATACTCAACAACAACAAGCCGAACGAATCAATAACCAAGACTCAGTCAAACAAAGCCAATATCCAACAACGAGAGCATAATACAATAACGAACCAATAACCGAGATACCGACTGAGTAACCATCCAAAAAGAACCAATCAACCTCAATGAAAACAACAAGATATCAATCGAATAACACAAAAGACTCACAACAACCAACCAAGAAAGAATCCCAATTCCAACCTCCAAACCCTCAAACCAACCACCAAACCAAGTCAATCACATAGTCAGAAGTCAGAATCCAGAAATCTGGTACGCAGGGGTAAAAACACAATCACAGGGACCGTAGTCCAATCACAGGGACCGAAGTCCAATCACAGGGGTAATGAACCCAATCACAGGGGCAAAAGCCCAATCACAGGGACCTAAGTCCAATCACAGGGGTAATCAACCCAATCACAGGGACCGGAGTCTAATCACAGGGGTAATGAACCCAAATATAGTCAATATAGTCAATAGTAACACAGTTAGTTCATCCAACAAGTCCCAACGATACCAACAAACCACCATCACATACTCATACTCCAACATCAACCCCAAAACAACCAAACAAAGTGTTCATCTCAACTATGAGCACAAGCCAACTCCCAGGTAATGAATTCAAAGAATTAATAGACCAAGAGTACAAAAAGGGAAACCAAAGACATGAATCAATCTCCAAGATATGGTAATAAATACCCAACAAAAGGCATGAATAAATACTCCCAAGACATGGTAAAATACCCAACAAAACATTCCAACAATATTCAGAACAAAAGGGGAAACAATCAGACAACAACAACCAAAACAGTGTCTGGAAGCAAATTCCCAGAGACCTTGCGGAACACTTCAACGGAACACCGTCCTCCGCCGCACTCCTCCGCAAGGAGGAGGCGGTCCTCCTCAACGGAACACCCCTGGCCGTCCAACTCCACCGCCTTGGCCTTGCGGAACTCCCCGGCGGATTACATTGTGCCGCCGAGGACCTCCGCAAGGTCAACTTCCACTCCCAGATTCCAGAATGCAAAGCAGACACGAAGAAATGGTTTCCAGAGAGCAAATCAGACCAAAATTACACCAATATTGCATCAAATTAGAGACCAAAAACATGGAAATCCAAACCATCAATGATCATACAACACTAGGCAAAAGATCAAGATGAAACCCAACAAATAGATCCAACAAGATAGAGCTAATCACAAAGAATTTTCAGGATTTCCAACACCAAGAACATCATATAGAATAGGAGTGTAGAAAATAGATTTTGATGGACATAGTGGTTACCTTTAGGAGCTTTTCCCAATCCAATCAAGCCTCAAGCTAGCTCTCTAAGCCCCACCTCCTTCTTGATCATCTTTTACCCAAAGAATCCCTAAAAGAACATTATAAGAATATGCAAAAAGACTAACAAAACCACAAAATGCAAGGTAGATTCTTAGCTAGATGCACTTACCCAATCCTAGACAAGCATAAAAGAGCAATCTTGACTTGAGAACTTGTAGGGAAAATGAAGATAAATTTTGGAAGGAAATATAGTGAAAATGGCGTGAGAGTGTAGAGTAGGGAGGAGAAGGAGTGAAAACCTTTAGGGGTTTTTGATCTTCAAAATATATACTAAGAATACATACAATATTTAGGGTGTAAGACATTAGTATGAAGTGGGCTTAAGTTGCTTATATTATAATAGATATGGGAATTAAATATATTCAAGACTAGTAAGTTGGGCTAATGAATTCACCCCTTACAATTAAATATAATAATTAGGACAAAGGAGCCCATAAAATGTCTTAAGGACATTATATGAATATATATGTATAATTCAAGAGATTGGGCTTATGTAGGAATATTTAATTACAAAGGTTGTAAGGATCTAAATTGAATAAAATCCCTTACAAGAATAAATTCAATTAATTGGGCTCTTGATTAGAATAATTAAATTAGGCTCAAGAGTATATATATGTATATATATATTAAATTGAAAGAATTAGCCCAATTAAAACAATTAAATTGCCCAAGGAATTAATTAACGATTAAAAAGGCTTGAACGAATTTTTACGGGGTGTTACATCCCTCACCCCTCACACCACTTGGCACATTAATGACTCCAGGCACACAGCCGTCACCTTCAGAAGAACCCAGCACTACACGGACCAGTTGTAATACCCCGAAATATTTTCTTCAAAAAAAAAAGAAAAAAAAAAGAGAGGTTTAAATTTTATTTCATTCTAAGGTTTTGGCATGCTCAATTTATGATTCATAGATATTCAGAATAATTTTTGCTAGTTAAAATAGTTGTTAATAAGCTGCGATCGTACCTACCGGTCAAGAACCGTAAGAATTTTAGGAGCTGGTGTTCGGACCCCATAGTCCTAGGAATGGATTTTTAGACACCATATTATTATTCTTGAATTTCCTATTTAATTAAATCAGCCCATAGCAGCGAAAATTTATTTTGATCGTAGCATCGCTAAATTTCGCGGTGTACCGAACCTAGCCCAATTTTAAGTTTCAGTCTGGGATAAATTTTTGGTTTCGAAAATTATTTGATTTAAATTAGTTTCTATCGAGAATTCATCTGTTTTAATCCCGATCAGTCTAGCTAAGATATTTTTTTTCAAGATCAAACCATAGGAAAGTGACACTTGTCACAATTATTTACCACACGTGGGTGTGGACTAGTCAACCAAGTGGATTAAGATCATAAAGCCATTTTTTTCCCCTTCCTTCTTCATTTGGACGAAAATTGCAAGGAGAAGAGAGAGAGAAAGATCATCTTTTCCTCTATTAAAGCTTCACCTTCCATAGCCAAAAATTCCTTCTCAAGTCTCAAGCTTTTCGGTAAAACTTTAATTTTATTCGGTAGAAAGGTTTACTTTCCTTCCTAGACCTTGAATCTAAGCTTAGTTTCTTAATATTTGTTGTTATGATGTTAATTTTTCTCCTAGGGTTTTGAGTAAAAATTGGGGAAAAAGTCCAAGAATTGCTTCTAAGGTGTTAGTAAACTTTCTCGAGGTAAGGAATCCCTTAAGTAGGTTAAGGTCACTTAAAATTGGATAATTGATTGTTTGGTTGAAATATGATGAGATCTAGGTGGAAATATTGTGTACATGATTGTATGTATAGTATATGTGAAATTGTATTTTGCATAATATATAGGAATAAATTGTTGTGTTGAGGAGATGTGGTAGCTAATATGCCTAAATATCTAAATTAGAGATGCTAGGTGTATTATATGATATATGTATGTACGTATAAGTATGATATTTATATATATATATACGTGTGATGTATGTATATATGTAAAACCGTGTATAGGTGCATATATGTGTATAAATATGGGTAGGTATGTACAATTAAAATAAAATTGATGTATTATGTATATATACATATATGTGATATATATGTTAACCTTGTATACCTATACGTATGAGTATTGTGGAGATTATACTATGTATATGGGTAGTATGTGAACTTTTATGTGAGTATGCCCAAATTGTATGAGGCGTTATGTTGATTGCCTATATACATATATGAAGTATTATGTACATATGTGATGTGATAATGGAACAATGTGGGATAGTTACACTTTATTACCCCGGGGTATGGTAATTAGTGTACTATCAAAATGTTTTGAGAAATAAACCTTTTGGACAAAGTTGAGAGTGTTGAATGATTTCAAGTTGGAACTTGGTTTTGTGGAAAATGTCCAAAAAGTAATTTTTGACTCAAGGAAGATGAGGAAGAAGGAAAATTGTTTTCAAACCCTTAGTTTCTAGTAAAGTTGAGGAGGACCTTGATTAGCCTTCGGGTGGCTTAAAGTGCCCTTTGACTCAAGGAAGATGAGGAAGAAGGAAAATTGTTTTCAAACCCTTAGTTTCTAGTAAAGTTGAGGAGGACCTTGATTAGCCTTCGGGTGGCTTAAAGTGCCCTTGCCCAAGGTTGTTATATTTAGTATGATCATTCATACGGAAGGAGCGAAGTCTATTCGCCGGGTACTATATAACTCGTTTGGATGAGGTATTCCTGCGGGGGTGTGCACACTTAAAGTATGGTTACTCTAGAAAGTCCGGGTAGGTGTCGTTTCTATGGACCTAGTAGGGCCAGCTAGGGATCATTTTAACGAACCTTACGTCCAGAGGATCGGTGTTAGACCGGGTGATGACCACTGAACCCGAGTTCGATGATCCAAGTGGTCAAGAGAGGGAGTCAAGAGAATACTCCAAAGGCCTCATGCTTTCTACAAAGAAACTAAGTGGAGAATTTCGTATGAAAATGTAGTTACTCTGTAGCTACGTTAAAGAGAGATGTGATGATTGTTTAAGCAAGAAACGGTATTGATGAACCCTCCTTGAGAAAAAGCTAGTGGAATTTCCCTATGAGGAAGCTTTTCAAGTACATAGTGGTGATTTAAATGCGAAGTTCATAAAATCTTTCCACTACTTGCTTATATGCTTAAATGACTAGTGATGCGTTGAGTAATGTATTCTTGTTAAGCAATCCCTTATTCAAAGAAATTCTATTGTTGTTCCATTCTTAGTTATTGCTTGTGCGAGCTATACTTGATAACCTATTTGCAGGTAAAGTGTCAATGAGGAGAGTGGTAATAAAGGTTTTGTTTAAATATACCTGTTTTGCAAACCTTTATTTAATTTTGGGTGACCCATGGATCCCTTACTTAGCCGTCGTGCTAACTACACTTCAATGTGTTTTTATTTAACAGATGTCATCTAGTGTGGGCTTCTGGAGCCCGATGAGCTCAGGGAGCTCATCTGAGTTTACATTCCCGACCATGGACTATGATGACTACTCCTAGTTTTTGATAGGCGAAGACCCCTATGTTCCTGGCTATGCTCCTCCTTCTCCGCAGTATAGCCCTTCCCCAGCTTATCCATCTACACCCTCTCGCATTCCGGTTCGCAACTTGCAGCCGACTTTTCTGGATGATGCCCAAGCTAGGCATGGGTTTTATCCCATAGAGGTGTTAGAGGGGAGTGATCCTGATCCCCTAGAGTTCGTTGTCTTCTACCCCTATCCGTGGGACCCCAGTCCTTCGGAGTAATGGGATGAGTGGTCTATGGTGATCACTCCTTGCTACTTTTTGGACCATCTCACCTGGTTTGCGGGTGAGTGACATCTAGTATGGGGTACGTACTCCGGACCGGTGTACCGCCGCTTGGAGTAGATGGTTGGTTGGGAAGATTTTGGAAGGACCTATTTTGTGTAAATATTTTTTTTTTTTTTTGTAGCCATAGTAAACTTAGTTGGCTAGTCAGTTTGTAAGTAACTTAATCTTGGTGTTTTGGGACCCTAGTGGTCAACTCTGGTATATATATATATTTGTAGCTGATTTAGCTACTTTTGTTTCTTTCTGTTGAAGTGAACATATGGTTATGTCAAGTAGAAAGTGTGTGTGTGTGAAGCAGTTTTCTTCTTTAGCCTGTGCATCTAAAGTGGACTCTACCGAGGTCGGTCAGGGTTCAGTCTAGATGTGGCGGTAACTACTCCAGATGTACGGTATAGCCGGGCCGGGGTGTTACACCGGTGTCTTCGACGGCGAATCCAGCACTAACCACCGATTCGTCTTACCCACCGCCCCACTCCGGCCCCCCGCTCGGAGCTCCGGGCCAAAATTTCTCGGCCTCTCCCCTCCGCTGGCGCCAAAGAAAACAGGGCAAAAGCGATCCGAGTGACCAATGGAGCCACAGGCAAAACAGAAGTTCGGCAAACGTTCATACTTCAGCTCCACCCAAAACCACTCCCAACCCGACTGCTTCATCTTCATAGCCTTCTTCAACGGTTAGTGATATCAAGGGTAACACGCACCCTCAAGAACGTTTTCCATTGACTAGTAAAATTTGTCGGATCCGAGCGCACAAAGGATCCAATATAATCCGCAATGACTTTAACCACTTTCTCCGACATGAAACTCACTGGCAACTTATGCACCTGCACCCAAAACGTAGCAATATTCAATGGAACCGTGACCGGGCTTTCTCCATTGTCAAGTCGACGGAGAACAACCAAGTTCTGATCAAAGGACCACAGTCCATCTTCAGTCACCCTTGCAACGTCCACTTCATGATAAAACTGAAACAAGAATCGATCCTCCCCAATATCCTTGACACTAACCCCTCGCGCCGGACGCCAAACACTTGCCATGACATCCCGGAACAGAGTGAAACGAACAGGGCGATCTGTGACCACTCTCCCTACCACAATGAAACGGAGGTCGACAGCAGGAGCATCATTCTCATCTAACCCTACTATCACTCCTTCCTCCCCATCTTCGATAGACAGGGCCGCATACGTCTGTCCTAAGCTCTCAGCGTCGACTGTCGTCATTGCACCACCGATAGAGCACAAAGAAGCACACCGCAAAACCCTAAAAAAAAACCTTGTACAGGAAGACGAGAGAGAAAGCCGAGAGAGAAACCTCACGAGGGCAAACTTGATGTTTTTTTTTTGTAATTAAGAATTAATTAATTTAAGACAATGCATTCTTTGCCAATTCATTTACGTTGCTTGAGGAATAAAAATATTTTATGATACGACGTCGATTTTTTAAAAAACCAATGTCGTATCTTCATTAAAAATTTAAAATTTTTAATTAATTTATTTTTGTATAAGGATACGACGTCGGTTTTTAAAAAAATAAAATAAAAATTTGACGTCGTATCATCATTAAAATTTTAAAATGTTTAATTAATTTGTTTTTGTATAAGGAAAAAATCGATGTCGTATCCTTAATTATTAAAAAATAAAAAAATTATATGTCATACGGCGTCGATTTTAAGAAAACCGACGTCGTATATAGTATTTATTTTTTATAAAAAAGATATGACGTCGAAAAAACCGAGGTCGTATCGTTTTCCAATTAAAAAAATATTTCGTAATTGTTTACGACGTTGATTTTTTTAAAAATCAATGTTATAAGTGCGACGTTATATGCTATTTTTTGTAGTAGTGTCTAATTGCCATGAGAATGGGATTAGAACTTTGGTCGTAGCCAATGTCCACGAGAGTGACATTGGCATTAATGTGATTCCCTCACTTCATTGTTGAACATTGTTTAGCCTAGAACCTTAGAGCATTAAAGTAGCATTTGTACATGGTTATTTGATTTAAATCCAATTCTTTATCTTTGTTTAGTACTATAATCAATTGTTTGTTTTACAATTATCTCATGCAAACAAATGTATCAATTTGGTTAGCTTTCAAACACTTAGTGATGTTGTGTTTAGCCCCTTGCTACTCAAGTCCTACCTAGCCATTCCCAGAGGACGACACTGTGACACCCGAAAATTTCTGCTCCCAATTCTACTTACTTGAATTTTCAAGTTACTCATATTTCTTTCTCAATGTTCATTTGGTCCCTAATCCATGTTCATTGAAGTCTACTCCTATATTCATATTCATTGGAACCATGAACCCTATTCATTTGGACCAAATAATTATGATACTATCTAGTATATTTTTATAATTATGATATTCTATACTTTAAACTATATGGTGCATGTAGCATGTAGTAATGTTATTTTAATTATTTTATATGGTATAAATATACATATATATTTGTGTTTATTTTTATAATTATATATATATATATATATATATATATATATATATATATATATATATATATATATATATATATATATATATATATTTATATATATATATTTGTGTTTGACCGTGTATACATATATATTATAATAAAATATATGTATTCTATAATATTATTTTAAATTAAGTATAATAATCAACATTTAATTGATAGGGGTTATGATTAGGGATGTTACTAATCATCCACACTTATTTTTTTTGGTAAATTTACAGGGTCTTTCTCTCCGTCCGTTTAACGGTCCGGGGTTCACCCACGTTCGCTCCGAGAGGCACAGGAACTGGCACAAGCAATTTATTCACCATAATCCCCATTCATTCTTGATAGATGGTTTAGTCTTCTTATTCCTTTTTCTTCCATAGAGAAAGAAAATAAGATTCTCTTTTCCTCCATAGAGAAAGAAAATAAGATTCTCTTTTCTTCCATAGAGAAAGAAAATAAGATTCTCTCTCTAGCTACGTCTAGGGTTTTGTTCTTCTCCTAGGGTTTGCTAGGGTTTTCCCGTTCGTTTTCTTCGTTTTCCCTCCGGTAATCACCGGCACTCTTGTTTCTTTTGCGTTCACATGGCCACGGAGTCTGCAGCGAGGGGTGTTGCGGCACTTACCGCACGCTGGGCGGATATGGCATTGGAGGAGGAAGAAGCAGCGTTCGAACCTGTAGGCGTCGATGAGGATGCTGTCGCGGCGGTGGAGGTGCGGTCTTGGGCGGTCGTCGGCCGATTTCTTACGACTAAGCTTGTCAAACTCGAGTTCATGCGCCAGGTTATGGCCTCAGTTTGGCAATCAGTCAAAGGCGTGCAAGTTTCTGAGGTACAACCGGGGCTGTTTCTCTTTGTGTTCTATCATGAGTCTGATATGCTACATGTACTTTGTGAAGGTCCATGGTCGTTCGAGAATGCTTCGCTGGTGTGTCGGTAAATTTGTGACGGTGCACTCCTGGGTTCGGTGGTATTGGACTCGTTGGATATGTGGGTTCAATTGCATGACGTGCCCATGGGGTACACGTCGGGTGCGGTTTTGGAGTAGATTGGCAACTACCTCAGTTCTTTTGTACAGATGGATGATCGTTTTGCAGGGGCTCCCTGGAAAACATTCCATCATATTCGGGTTTCCATTCCGGTCGATAAGCCGTTAAAGCGGCGAATGAAGTTGATGAAGCGTTATAAGTCGACATGCTGGATTGTGTTTAATTACGAGCGGTTGCATAATTTTTGCTTCTTCTGTGGTCTTTTGGGGCATTCACACAGGTTTTGTCTCAAGGCTAGGGAAGCAGCGGTTCCGGTCGAGCTTTATCCATATGACGCAACATTGCGTGCGAGAGGCAGTAGGGGGCCACGCCCAATTGGGGAACGTTGGTTGATACCGGCGGAGGGTCCGAATCAGCTGGAAGTCACCCCGGAGGCAGTTACGGACATGGTGGATTCTGGCTGTGTTCGGGAGACGGAGGAGATCGTGGTTGCGGTCTCGAAGCGGCGATGGGAGGGCTCGAATGGCGGTGGTCGGAGGCTGGGCGGTGTGAGTGGTGACGTGACCATGGCTGATGTTCCAAAAAACTTGCAGCAGGCGGGTACTGGTCCCCAGTCCCGCCTATCATCGTGAGTACGTTGAGTTGGAACTGTCGTGGCTTGGGCAATCCACGAACAGTTCGGGAGGTTATAGACCTTGTGTCTAGTAAGAAGCCTGATTTTGTCTTCCTCATAGAAACCAAGGTGAGGAGGACACATGCTGAGCGTTTGCGTATAAAGCTTGGTTTTGAATGTTTGTTTTACGTGGAAGGGGTTGGATTGGGTGGAGGTTTAGCGCTGTTTTGGAGGAAGAACAATACCGCCCGACTCATAAGTTTCTCGAGAAATCATGTTGATGTGGAAGTGTCACTTGCGGGAGTTGCCGTTTGGCGCATGACTGGTTTTTATGGATTTCCAGAGCAGAACAGGAGAAGTGAGTCCTGGGACTTGTTACGGTCCTTAGCTAGTAGGTCCACTCTCCCTTGGGTGGTGCTTGGTGATTTTAATGATCTTCTGTTTCAGCATGAGAAGCGTGGTGGTAATCCACATCCCGCTGCTCTTTGCGAGGGTTCGGGGAGGCTATTGATGATTGTCGGTTATCTCAACTACCCATGCACGGGTATCGCTTCACCTGGGAACAGGGGAAAGGTACTGCGGATTGGATGGAAGAAAGGCTCGATAAGGTACTTGCAGGCGCCGAGTGGTGTGATTATCTTCCAGACGCCCGAGTGACTAACCTTCTTACTAGATCGTCTGATCATTCCGCTCTGTTCTTGAGTGTTCAGACCGATCAGGTGAGACGGAGAAGTTTCAAACGGGCTTTTAAGTTCGAGATGGCATGGCTTCTGGATGAAGGATGCAGGGAGCAGGTGGAGGGTGCATGGCAAGAGGCTAGGAATGGCGGATTGCAAGATTGCATGCGTCATTGCGGTGACAAATTGTCCAAATGGGGAGGCGACCGTTTTCACCGTTTTGGTGAGCGGATTAAGAACCTCCGGAAAGAGCAACTACATCTCAGGGATTTTAGGGATCCCGTTTCACTTGCGGAGTTTCATCGCCTTAAGACGGAACTTTGTCGGTTGGAGGTCTAGGAGGATGTTTTCTGGAAGCAGAGAGCAAAGCAGCACTGGTTGAGAGGTGCTGACGCCAATACGAGATTTTTCCACAGGTATGCTTCTGCCCGAAAAAAGAAGAATACATTGTCTAAATTAAGAAATGAGTCTGATGAGTGGGTTGGAGGGTGATGGGCTAAAATCACTTGTGTTAAGTTATTTTGAAGATATCTTTGCATCTAATAACTTAGATCCTGTGGATTCGTTTACTGCATCTGTTCTTCCACGTGTTTCTATTAGTCAGAATGAGGCCCTCTTAAAGCCTTTTGAGGCGGAAGAGGTTAAGGCTGCATTGTTTTCTATGTTTCCTGATAAGGCTCCGGGCCCAGACGGGATGAACCCGGGGTTCTTTCAGCATTTCTGGGAGATAGTAGGTGGAGATGTCTCATCTTTCGTGGTTAACTGTCTGAATAACTGTTCCTTTCCGAGTGGTTTGAATGATACGAATGTCGTCTTGATTCCTAAGAAAAGCCACCCGGAGAGGGTGTCTAATCTCCAACCTATTGCCCTATGTAATGTAGTCTATAAGATTATGGCTAAGATGATTGCGAACAGAACGAAGCCTTTGTTAGGAAGTATCATTTCTGAATCACAAAGTGTTTTCATCCCTGGAAGGCTCATTACGGATAACATCTTGATAGCTGCAGAGATTGGACATTTTTTTAATAGAAAGCAAGGTGGGGTGGTTGGTTGGGGTGCTCTAAAACTTAACATGGCCAAGGCTTACGATCGTATGGAGTGGCCGTATCTCCGTGGTATGTTGTTAGCTCTGGGGTTTGCTCCTGAGTGGGTAAACCTGATAATGCTATGTGTTACCACAGTTTCCTACAATTTTCAGGTGAATGGTGAGGATATAGGTCAAGTCATCCCAACCCGAGGCATTAGGCAGGGAGATCCACTCTCCCCATATTTGTTCATTATTTGTGCAGAAGGGCTCTCGTTGTTATTACAACAGGCTGAGCAACATGGTTTGTTTCATGGTTGCAGGGTTGCGAGGGGTGCACCACCTGTTCCGCATTTGTTCTTTGCAGATGATAGTCTTTTATTCTTTAAGGCTAATGTGCATGAGGCAGGTGCTATCAAACAGTGCCTGAGTGAATATGAGGCTTTATCAGGGCAAGCTGTCAATCTTAATAAGTCAAGTGTGTGTTTTAGCAGGAACACGAGCAGAGATGATAGGGAGGGAGTTGTGTCTGTGCTTGGAGTGGATCAAGCTCCCAATTTCGGCAAGTATCTAGGTCTGCCAGCGTTTGTTGGACGGAATAAGAAGGCCGTGTTTGCGTATGTTGAGGATAAATTAAATCAAAGGGTGGGATCTTGGAATAAAAAGTTAATTTCACAATTTGGAAAGGAAGTGTTGTTGAAAAGTGTGGCACAAGCTATGCCAACCTTTTCTATGAGTGTCTTTCTCCTCCCTCACTCGGTCTGCCTATCTATTGAGAGAGTTATGAATCGGTATTGGTGGGGCTCAGGTGGCGAAAGACGCATTCATTGGAAAGCCTGGGATCGCCTTTGCCTCCCTAAGAAGTATGGAGGTTTGGGTTTTAAAGATTTGAAAGCTTTTAATCTAGCATTGTTGGGCAAGCAGGCTTGGCGTTTTTTAACCAACCCCCAATCTCTGGTGGCCAGAATTTATAAAGCCAGGTATTTCCCTAGTTCTTCTTTTGTTGATGCTACTATGGGTGGGTGTCACAGTTTCTGCTGGCGAAGTATTATGGCAGCCCATGAGCCGGTCTGTTCTGGGGGCTCAGGTGGTGAAAGACGCATTCATTGGAAAGCCTAGGATCGCCTTTGCCTCCCTAAGAAGTATGGAGGTTTGGGTTTTAAAGATTTGAAAGCTTTTAATCTAGCATTGTTGGGCAAGCAGGCTTGGCGTTTTTTGACCAACCCCCAATCTCTGGTGGCCAGAATTTATAAAGCCAGGTATTTCCCTCGTTCTTCTTTTGTTGATGCTACTATGGGTAGGTGTCCCAGTTTCTGCTGGCGAAGTATTATGGCAGCCCATGAGCCGGTCTGTTCTGGTGTACGAAGAAGAATAGGGAATGGTAGATCCACTTTAATTTGGGGACACCCATGGTTACCTGATGATCCTGACCCTCTGGTTCAGACTGATATGCCTCAGGGGTTAGATGGTTCTTTGGTCTCTGGACTTATAGATCCAACTACTAATTTCTGGGATCAGGACATTCTACAGGATATTTTTCAACCAAATGATGTGGAACGCATTTTGAGCATCCCTATCAGTCCCGACTATGAAGACTCTTGGTATTGGTATGGAGACCCACGGGGTTGTTATACGGTGAAACAAGGCTATTGACGCATTTGTAGAGAATTTGCGAATGAACCCACCGCCTTTGATAAGTGATTATCTCTATGGAAAATTAAGTCACCTCCCAAATGGAAGGCTTTCCTTTGGAGAGCTATCAATGATGTTCTTCCTACCACTACAAATCATGAGAACACAATGCACTCCCTTGTTTTGTGTGATTTCTCAAAATTAGTTTGGCATGAGGCTACATTTTCAATATCAACTGTGGGGGGGGAATAATTTTGCAGATTGGTTTTCTAATGTTATGGCTTTGCTCACGGCTGAAGATCTCCTCCTTGCAGTGGTGGTTTTGTACCAGATCTGGACAGCACGCAATATGGCCGTGTGGAAACAATCCATGCCGCGACCGAAGGCAGTATGGCGAGCAGCCTGGGCGACGGTGCATGTGTGGCGTCAGGTTCATCACTCTCAAACAACACACACGGCTGCTCTATCACCTGGAGATCACCCGCCACCACTGACCGTGACACCCAGATTCATGTGCTTCTTCGACGCAGGGTATATGCCGGCGACAAGGAGGGCGACGTTTGGAGCAGTTCTTCTTTCAGACACCGGCGGATTTGTTGCAGCTTTCAATGGTCCATTACAAGGCTGCATGTCACCTCTAATAGCGGAATCCCTTGCGTGTAAGGAGGTACTCTCCTAGCTGAAGGACAAAGGTCTCGACCAAGTAGTGCTACACACCGATTGTGCAAACCTTCAACGATTGCTTACAGCGGATCGCAACGAGCTTTTTTCTTACATTGCATTTTCTATTGAAGCCTCGAGGGCTATTATGTCGTCTTTTACACATTGTTCAATTAGTTTGGTACCTAGAACAGCTAATTTAGGTGCCCATGCGCTTGCCTCTTTGGCTTATTCTCAGTCTGAGTTTCTGTATTGGGATTCTATCCCTCCTGACGCTATTACAACTTTGATTTAATATACCACTATTGGTTTGCTTTCAAAAAAAAAAATTCCTTTCTCTTCCCCTTGGCCGAAATTAGCTTGTAGTAGGGAAGAATTGTTCTTCTTCTTCTTTCTTCCTCTTCTCCTTACCGATTTGCTCCATAAAAAAAATTTATTATTCTTCTATTTTATTAAGAGTTGGAACCATCCCTTCAAGGCTAGAAAGTTTCTTTTGTTCTTTTATGGGTAGAATAGATGTGGAATTTTGTTGATTACATGTTAAATGAGTGTTGTTCTGTTGGTTTATATTTTGTGATGATGTTGATGGTAAAGAAGGAGACATTGAAACTTTGAAGGGTTAAGAGAAATATTAGAAGAATTAAGCCATCCAAGTAAGTGGATTTTTCCTCTCTTTGCTTGCCCTTAGATTTTATGTATGATTTAAATAATGGATTATGTTTTGATGGAAGAATATTTGTTGTTCTTATGAGAAATTCCTATTTTGATTTGGATACATGAGTAGTGTATTGCACCATAGATTATTTCAAGAAATTGTTGCTGGAGATGTATGAATCTAATTATATGAAATTCTATGTTATGAAATTCTATATTTGTTTTTTGTATAAAAAATATATTGCGTATATGTTGTATGTATTCTAGATATATATATTTTTTGTTATTATATGCCGTACGTATCTGTGAGGTTTTACAATATATATATATATATATATATATATATATATATATATATATATATATATATATATATATATATATATATAGGCCCCATCAGATGCGGCCTGTCTCCCCCATGCGGCTGTGTGGCATGATCTACACCATTAGATCCCATGATCTAAGGCTTCATATTAATCCAAACAATACAGGCGCTTCATCTTTAGCTACGCGAACGAGAAGGATAATGTTGACAATTCACTACAATTTCAAAACCAGATCAGATGACGACGGAGATCAGACTTGAAGTCAACGAGCACTAAGCAACAAACACCTGACGAGCGTAGAAGGGACTCCATCACCAGCAACGAGCGCTCCATTCTAAACAAAACGCATAGGTCGGCTCCAACAAAGGAACAAGAATGGAGTAATTCGCAATAGTCTGTGCATTATCAACATTAATCTGGTTCATATTTGAGATAATATTGGTGAAATTCGCAATTGTATGTGTATTTGGTGTGTGGTTGTTAAGTGGTGTGTTTTAATCTAAGAACTTATGAATTTTATAACGTATAATGGAGTGTTTTAATTTTGTTGGTGCATTTGAATTTGAGTGGTGTATTTCTGTATGGTAGGGAATGGTGTGTTTTAATTTGTCCAGTGGTGCATTTTATAACGTAAAA
Organism: Ipomoea trifida; assembly: GCA_003576665.1. Lineage (NCBI taxonomy): Eukaryota > Viridiplantae > Streptophyta > Magnoliopsida > Solanales > Convolvulaceae > Ipomoea > Ipomoea trifida. The sequence continues at coordinate 22,481,649 of CP025658.1, read as the reverse complement.
TGGTGTGTTTTAATACACATGGTGGTGAATTTACGAGAGTAGTTGCATTTGGTGTGTTGTGGTTAAGTGGTGTGTTTTAATTTGAGAACTGGTGCATTTTCGTACGTTGAATGGTGTGTTTTAATTTTGTTGGTGCATTTGAATTGAGTGGTGTATTTCGGTACGGTGGGGAATGGTGTGTTTTAATTTGTCCAGTGGTGCATTTTATAACGTAGAATGGTGTGTTTTAATACACATGGTGGTGAATTTTACGAGAGTAGTTGCATTTGGTGTGTGGTTGTTAAGTGGTGTGTTTTTTTAACTCAATTAGGAAGGGGGAAACCCATAGACAGTACATCTTAAGTATTGTTATACATGAAGCGCCACGTCGGGCATCCAAGTCTATCAAATTCTAGCAGATTACTGATGACAATTGATGGTTGGGCTAATGTATAAAAGCCTCTCGGGTAGTATCTGGCTGACTTCGCCATTTTGTCTGCTGCCGCATTAAGTTCTCGAGGTACAACAGCCATTCTCCAAGTCTCCATGGATCGAAGTTCTTGTTTGCATGCCTTCAATATGTTCTGGATTGGCGATCTCACTACTGAGCCATCCCTGAATATGTCAATTAGCTGTGTTGAATCCCCTTCTAGTATGATGTTCTTGAATCCCATGTATTTTGCTAATTGGATACTCTTCAACAGACCCCAAGCTTCTGCTTGGAGAGGGGGGCAGTGGCCTAAGTTACTCACAAAACCCCCTAACCATTTTCCTTCGTGGTTCCTTAATAAACCTCCACATCCTGCTATCTTTGCTACCTGATATGAGGAGCCATCATAGTTGATTTTCACCACTCCTATTTCAGGCTTTTCCCAGCACCTACTTTCCCATCTTGGGAACACTGATGCTTCTCGGGTTTTCTTGTCATTAGTTAACGCAGCTTCCAATTGATCTAGTAGCAGACTTATCCAGTCTCTCTTGGATTGGAGTAGCCTGATAGAACTTATGAATATTGCCTCGTTTCTCCATCTCCATATCCACCATAATGTCACCGCAAACAAGGAGTTGTTATCCTGTGGACCGTGCCCATTGTTTCTTGATGTTAGTCCTGTATCTAGCCAATCATGAAATGATAGCCTCCCGGTCTTCGAATGCAGATTAGGTAGCATGACTCTCCATACTTCGTCAGCTGCTGTGCACTTTCGAAGAACATGATCAATATCCTCTGTTTTGCTGTGGCATAACCAACACTCATCTGAAATCGTCATGCCTCTTCTTGCTCTGAAGCTGTTTGTCATGAGTCTCTCATGTCTAGTTAACCAGAGGAAGATTTTGATGTGATTCGTCACCTTTAGCTTCCAGATTGCATTCCATTTCGCAGCTTCAGGTGCGCTGGTTTCATTCATCATCAGTTTATAAGCAGAGCTGACCGAGAATGATCTGGAATTGTCATTTTTCCAACTTATCTGAACATCTCGCTCGGCGTCCTCATTGATCAGCGTTGCTCCCAGTTCATCCAGAGTAGACGGTTGGAGGTAATGTTGCAACAGGTTAATGTTCCAGCCTTGTTCAGGCGTCTAGTAACAATCCACAGTCTTGGTAATTTCTGATTCTGGTACTTCCCTTATCCTTTTACTAATCAGCGGAGCAGTGCCCAACCAATTATCTGTCTAGAAATATGTATGTTTTCCATTTGTGACTGCCTTGATAAGTCCTTTCTGTAGGATTGGGACAGCTTTCAGGATTCCCTTCCATACATTTGACATTTTGGGTTTTGGGCTCCATAGTGTGCAGTCCGTTGTGGAGATGTTGTATTTCGCCCGTAGAACTTGAGTCCATAGGCTGTCTTCCTCGTGTAAGAGTCTCCACCCGAGTTTAGCTAAAAAAGCTTCATTCATTATCTCCAGCCTTCGTAATCCTAGCCCTCCATCTTCTTTACTTTTCGTTACTGTCTCCCAGCTTACCAAGTGACACTTTCTTTGGCCCGACAAACTTCCCCATAAAAAATTGCGAATTAGACTTTCGATCTTCGTTATTATCCCTATTGGCAGTAATGTAGACTGCATAGTGTAGTATGGAATCGAGGAGAGAACAGCTTGTGCTAGAGTCAGTCTGCCCGCTAGCGATAGAGTTTTTTATTTCCAGCCTGCGAGTCTTTGGTTTATCCTTTCGATTAGACCCGAAAAGGAATCCTTCTTTAGACGTTCATGGATTGAAGGTACTCCTAAATATCTCCCCATATCTTCCACCCTGGGAATCCTTGTTATATTTGAAATGTCCTATTGAAGTTCCGGAGGTGTGTTTTTTGAAAAAAACAGCGATGATTTCAGCACGTTCACTGATTGGCCTGATTGGTTACAAAAACTTGATAAACACTTGGTCATTTCCTCCGCCTGTTCCGTCGTAGCTTCATAATTGGTAACCAAAACTTTGGAAATGCATGCTTGCGTATGGTGCGAGAAGTGTGACCCCTTGTTTTATTTGTCTATCTACGAAAGGTTTTTATTTCCCGAAAATATTTCTTGAGTTGCTGACATCTGACCAAAATCCTTTGCAGATAACACAAATGATTTCCCCCGTTTCAACAGTCTTAGACACCCATTATTTTGACTTGCCAAAAGCTTTGTTTTGCATGAGAGAGTATCTCGGAGACTTATGTGCTTAGAGAGTCAAATGTCTTGCTTGAGGACAAGCAAGAAACAAAGTGTGGAAAATTTGATAAGACACCGAGATACCCTTATTTCAGGCACATTTTAGGGTGTTTTATCGCGTCTATAGCATCCTTACTTGATAAATTATGTGCGTAAATGCTTGAAAATCACTAACTGATGCACAAAAGCTATTTTTAGCTTAAAAGAAGTAAAACAGGAGCCCCGGGAGCAAATAGGACCAAAAGATGAGCTTAAAGAGCAAACCAGGTAAGAGCGGAGCCCCGGAGGACCAAACTAGAAGGCCACACGCATGTGAGCAAGCGTGAAAACTTTCCAGAAGCTTCCCACGCACGCTCACACGCGTGTGAGAGGCGTGGAGATGGTGATGCACGAATTTCAGCTAGGGTTATCATTTCGGAGACTATTTAAACCCCTTTGATGAATTTCCAGAGGGGGGGAGCCTAGAAAATTAGTTTTCCTTTTCTTAGTTTTTCCCTTGGAGAACTTTCTCCATTTTTCTTAGTTTTTAGATTAGATCAATCTCCATTGTAGAAGACAACAAGCTTGGATTGAAGATCTTCTTCTCTCTAGGTGATCTCTATTTCATTTCTATAATTTTAGCTATCTTGTTCTTGGATTAAATTAGCTTTTGCTTGCATTTCATATTATGAGTAGCTAATTTAGTCTAGGGATTTGGATTGTGTGATTGAATATTGCTTTTGTGATAATCTTATTTCTATATTTTGGATCTATGAGTTTGTGTTGATGGATTATCTATTCTTGTCTTTTTATTGTTGTTTTGATGAGATCTTGTTTGGATTTGGCCAATCTAGATGAGAGATTGAGCTCTTGACTCTTTCATGTCTTTGATTAGAGTTAGGATTTGAAGCTTGACACAATCAAAGTTCCTATGGACTTCTTAAGAATAGTAGGATAGTGTGTAGCTTAAGTGTTTGATAAAATTCCTCTTAGAACTTTGGATGCTTGAAGGCACTCCTAAGTCAAAGAAGCCTTAGTACACAAAGGTGGAAAAGGACTAAGACAACACACTCTTGAATAGACAATATCCTAGCAATCCTAATCCATGACCTTAGACACTCCACTATGCAATATTCATGAACACTATCCAATCCATACCCCTTTTACATATTCACAAAATTACTTTTTACTTTACTACTCTCTTGCACTCAAACCAACTAATGAACTACTCTCACTCACAAATCACCCTTCACCCCACTCAAATCCTATGCATGATCCAATCAAGTAAACTACCGAACGCTTGACACACCTCCACGTCCCTCCTTCGAGACCGACACTCAGGGAGTCACAGACTTTCCGTTTTAACATAAATATCTTTTGACACCTCAACCCTACTCGCAAAACTCAAAACGTCAATATAATATGCATGGGTACACATACTTTGTACTGCAAGGCTCTTGCATGACATAAGATTTATGTCTCGAATCTTGAAAATAAAGGGTAATTACCTCTCGAAGGCATGAATCTTTATTAGGCATGCACCTCTCGAAGTGATATATGGCTAAGCAAAACCACTTGCATGGATTTTGGGTTATGCGTACTTTTACTGGCCATAATTATAAATAAGTTACATGACATATTTGCATGGATAAAATGCATTGGAAGTCATTAGTATATATCTATGTTGCTTGTTAATTTACGTAAGATTATTATTACGTACGTTGCTTTCTTTGAATCCCAAAATCAGATATATTTTATATATATATATCTTTGGAAGTTGGTTTTAGAACTGCTGTAAACTTCCAAGTAACTGCTCTTAACAGTTAGAATTTATCTCTATAAATTCTAGGAGTGTTATCTGAAGAGATACAGAATATATCAGAAAAACATTTATGCATTTCAAGTTGCATGAAACCTTGATATTTCACAGTCCTACTGATATGAACCTAGTCCAAGGTTCAAATAAAGATGGAGTATTGTCCTAAGATAGCTCCCAAAGTAAGGATAGAGATGGATCGAAATACCTTGGACCTCACAAGAAACCCTTAGTCTCGAATCCTCAAAGACTTAGAAGAATCCCATTGTAGCTTCAAGTACCTCGATGATGCAATCTTCAATCAACTAGAGTCGGATCTAGTTTCCTTCGATTCAAGAACGAGTCCACGAACCTAAATCTAAGGTTGAAGAAAGGAAGATTGATTCGAGTCCACGAATCAATTTGCTAGTTGAGTCCACGACTAGCCACTAATTGAGTCCACAATTAGCTATAAGGTTTCTTACACAAGCGTAAAGAAAAACTTAAGAATTTTATTGAATGAAAGCGTTCCTTAGACTGATATGATTGTGCCCTATTTATAGGTATAGGGACATCATTATAATCATAAATACAATTGGAAAAAGAGTCCTAAACCTAATCTAAAAAGCAAGTAAATATAGTCCTATTTAGAAAGGGATTTAAGGAATCCTTTCTAAATACAAACTAGTGTTTTCTCTTTCATGCCAAACAATTTAAATTAAGGATGACCAAAAATAATAGGGCTGATTTGGGCCTAATTTAATTCCCAAAATCAACACTTAAAGAATTATAAAAAGCCTTGAGTTCTTCTTCATCTTTTGCAAATGGGCTTGACTTGGGTTTCCACCATCTTTGAACATAACCAATGAAGAGTTGCCTTAATTGTTTGGACTTGGGCCTTGTGATTGGCCCAATTGATACACTTAATGGATCTTCGTTATGTTGGGCCACATCATCCTCCCCTTCTTGAAAATGATTCGACCTCGAATCTTATAAGCACTGTCTTCGATCCCTGGTATCACTTGAAATGGGCCACTATAATTCTTCCCTCTATCAAATGGAATTATTCTTAGGCTTTCTTGTTTCTTCCACCAATGATGCTTTAAGGATGTAGTGATGGGCCTTGTGATGAGCACACTATGGACCCTTATTGGATTCCGTTTGTGCTGGTTCCTAACCTCTTTTTGAAAAGGATTCACCCTCGAATCCAAATCTTCAATGAAAGACAAATAAGCAAGCTCACTTTGTGCTTTATCATGCTCATGTAACTTTTTCTTGAGATGCTTGGCACGAGTTGTTGTGATAAGCACACTATAGACCCTTATTAGATTCCATGTGTCCTGGTTCCTATTATTCTCCCCTTCCTGAAAAGGATTCGTCCACGAATCCAAATCTTCAATGCAAGACAAATAAGCAAGATCACTTTCTACTTTATCAGGCTCATGCAACTTTCTCTTAGGATGCTTGACATGAGTTGCTCCAATTAACTTTATCCTTCTTTTCTCTTGCTTACTATCCTTTTTAGTTGCCAAGAGAGGCTGCACTTTGACACCTTGGGCTGGTTCTTTCAATTGTATCACTGATTGTGGTCCATTTGTTTGGCTACAAACTGAGTTAGAGGATTGGAGTGGCGACTCCAATTCCACACGTGGTGGTTCCACTTTGATCTCTTTGATTTCTTATTTCTTCAAGGCTGGTTTGAGAGCTTGCTTCAACCTCAGGTGGATTTCTTCTACTTGTTTTGGAAGGAGAGGCTTAAGCATATGCATAAATCCATTGTAGGTGACATTGCATGTGTAGTTGAGTGCATTATAGTAAAAATGTCTATCATGTTGCCATGACCTTCCAAGAAAAACATGTGCAGTACGCATTGGCACAATATCACATAGAACCTCATCATAATACTTGCCAATACAAAAAGGAATAAAAGCTTGTTTAGTCACTCTCACATTCCCTGAATCAATAAGAATATATGGTTGTGGGTGATCAATAAGAGGTAACTTAAGGTAGTCCACCATGGCTGCACTAGCCAAATTCATACAACGATCTGAGTTGATAATGACAAGGCATCCCTTTCCATAAATGTTTCCCCTAGTATAGAGTGGCGGTTGCACTTGCTGATGGTGTTGCTCCAGATTAGTTATTCGAGTGCTTAACCCTTCCATGGCAAAGGCTAGAGCATTTATTTTTTTGGTCTAACGTCTGAGGTGACTTTGAAACCTGTTCAACCATCTTATCAAATTGATGGCTCCTAGAACTAACCGGCAGAATTTATGATAACATAGTGGTTGGGAGGTGTGGGTTTTCGTTGATATTGGGTAGGAAAATTGGAAAACTATTGTGGGATAGTTTTTCAAGAAACTCAATAACAAATATCAAGAATGCAAGAAAAAAAAATTTGGGTTTTTTTTTTCTAATAAATCCTAAGAAACCTAGGGAACCAAATTTGTAATGATTATGAGATAAACCTAGGCTCTGAATACCAAATTGATATGAACCTAGTCCAAAGTTCAAATAAAGATAGAGTATTGTCCTAAGATAGCTCCCAAAGTAAGGATAGAGATGGATCGAAATACCTTAGACCTCACAAGAAACCCTTAGTCTCGAATCCTCAAAGACTTAGAAGAATCCCATTGTAGCTTCAAGTACCTCGATGATGCAATCTTCAATCAACTAGAGTCGGATCTAGTTTCCTTCGATTCAAGAACGAGTCCACGAACCTAAATCTAAGGTTGAAGAAAGGAAGATTGATTCGAGCCCACGAATCAATTTGCTAGTTGAGTCCACGACTAGCCACTAATTGAGTCCACAATTAGCTATAAGGTTTCTTACACAAGCGTAAAGAAAAACTTAAGAATTTTATTGAATGAAAGCGTTCCTTAGACTGATATGATTGTGCCCTATTTATAGGTATAGGGACATCATTATAATCCTAAATACAATTGGAAAAAGAGTCCTAAACCTAATCTAAAAAGCAAGTAAATATAGTCTTATTTAGAAAGGGATTTAAGGAATCCTTTCTAAATACAAACTAGTGTTTTCTCTTTCATGCCAAACAATTTAAATTAATGATGACCAAAAATAATAGGGCTGATTTGGGCCTAATTTAATTCCCAAAATCAGCACTTAAAGAATTATAAAAAGCCTTGAGTTCTTCTTCATCTTTTGCAAATGGGCTTGACTTGGGTTTCCACCATCTTTGAACATAACCAATGAAGAGTTGCCTTAATTGTTTGGACTTGGGCCTTGTGATTGGCCCAATTGATACACTTAATGGATCTTCGTTATGTTGGGCCACATCACCTACAATTCTCCAGGAAATTCTTAATTGAAGCAACTTAAGAATTTCATTCATCTTCTTGTATCCCATACGATTAAATCTGGAACCCTGTTGCTTTTCTAAGGGAGATTTAAAGCTTATAGGAAAGTGATTACACGCCTGAAGATACCAGATGATCCGGTTTTGTTCCCTTGTTCTTCTGTCTCTTTTGTATTACCGATATTAGCAACATTTTTTCAAACAGTAATGGACTCTAGCGTGTAGCCCGACGAGCTAGTAAATCAGCGTATCTGGTGGTGGCATGCGCAATTGAAATTTTTCCTCTTCGACGAACTACTATAGTGGACGGCTGCGGTTGGTCGCTGGCAGCGGTGGTCGGACGATAGCAACGGCGGAAGGGGGGGGGGATGTTTATTCTCTGGTGAGCAGTAGATGTTGGCGACGGTGAAACGTGGAAATGAAAGAAAATGTTGGCGAAGGAGATGAATGGCAGAGTGATGATGATGAAGGTAATTATTGGATTAATTAAGATTAGTTGATAATTATGGATGATTAGTGATGATTTATGGTTAAGCATAGTAATTAATTACTAATAATGTTTGTTAATGGTGAATAATTAATGATTAAATAATGATGATGTGGAGATTAATGAATTTATGGTGATTATGTTGATTATGAATGATTATGGGTTGGAATTATGATATATGATTATCCTTACTATGATAAGGATGTTGGAATGATGGTGAGCTTGTGACGATTGGATGAAGATTGTGATGGGTTGATGATGTTGAGAGTATTGGATTAATGGTGGTTGATGGATAAAGGATTTGGTGTTGATGGGTATTGTTGTTGAGAGGAGGCGATATTAGGTTGATTATCTTGTTAAATCGGTGAGAAAGACAATACTGAAAAAGTTAATGAAATAACACTTAATTGTTTCACAGGTTCCCTATTATGGACTACCTAATGAGTTGAGACTAAGATCGGATATTGGTTTGTGGAGCTTAGCTTGAGGTAAGTATATATGTTTGTCAAAATTACTTTGCCCTACCTAATGTGCTATTTATCTGATTTGTGTCTTTAAACTGTTTTGAAAATGTGTTTGGGTTTAAAAGCAAGATAAATAGCAAAATGTGTATATTTTTGTGTTGACTCGTGATTTACAAATGTATATATATGTATGTTTGTGTCTGCCTGAAATATTATAGAAATTATATGAGTGAAGTCATTTTGTTGAGAGGCGTATAACCTATAGTATAATTTTGTATACTATTATATTCTAAGTAGATGACGAATACTATTTGAGAGAATATGAATATTAATGGGTTATAATACCCTACGTTATTTTGGAAATATACTTGAATAGCCTGCGAACAATGAAAATGAGGATATGTGAATGGTGAGCTCCGGCTCTATTGTGGACTCCAATCCTAGTGTGGGCTTCGACCCTACTTGGAGGTGTATCCAGTAGAAAACATCCTAGATACTTTATTTGAGGGATAACCTGGTAGAAAACATCCTGAATTGCTAGGACTAGTTACTACTCTCTTGGGCTTGGAATCCCAATTAGGGGTGTGCATACTTAAGGTAATGCATGTTGTTTCCATTTGAAATAGTGGGGGTTGTTGTTTTGTGTTCAGTAGAGGGTTATTGTTCACTAAGAGCTCACTAAGGTGATGCATGTCCTTACCGCACTATTGTGATATTGTGTTCTTCCCTGGATATTGAAAAAGTAGGATTTTGTGGTGTGCTCAATAGAGAGTTACTGTTCACTAAGGGTTCACTGAGATGATGTCCATGCCCTACTAGTGTGATATGAAATCCTCAATATACGTATGTGATACTTGGAAAAGTGTTTTGATAAATATGATTGAATACCTCCATACTTATACTTATCCATATCTATTCATTTTAATTGTTTAATCAAGTCCCTTCTCGTATATATGAACATATACTACATGTAACAGGGTCAATAATACTCAAAAAAAATCAAGTCACTTCTCAACCATTTCTTACCAAATGTGAAATGTATTAAATGTCCTACCATTCTACCAACTAATGACACTTTTTCATTTATTTATTTTATTTTTACTTGGATAAAGGTCACATTGACAACTAATACAAAAATAAAAAATAAAAAAATTTATTATCGATTTGGTCCCTCGACTATAAAGATTTTACCAATTTGGTCATCGACTACTAAAATTTCTCAATTTAGTCTCTAACTATGTTTTTTTTTACATGAAATGGTCCTCAGTCTATTTGTCCAGTCAAACTAGAAAGGTAAATTCGGGATTTTAAAAAATCTTTTTTTTCCCTAAATCGTTGGTTTTATATACCTAGGTTTTCAGTCGTAGGTTTTTAGGGATGAAGCGCCGGTAGAATATAATGCAGCAGGGATGATAGTTAAAAGAAGACGACATCAACGACGCTCTTGACGAGTGGGTGAGCTGGTCACACATGCTCTCTGTTTCTGGCGAGGCTTGGTAGCTGCTATGGTGGTCTTCGGAGGTTCCTTCTCTTCACCAACGTCTTCTGTTTCCGGCGGAGCGGGGCAGTGGTTGTGGATGGAAATGGTATCATCTCTCAGCTAGTAGGCAGTAGCAACTCTGGCGGTCTGGCAGCCTGTAACACCCCGAAAATTCCTACTACTCTTCTGAATATTATAAGGGGTTATTTTCTTATTAAATAATTATTTAAATAATTATAAGTATAATTATTTCCTATGGGCTTGGAATTATAAACTCTTGTATATATATATAAGTTATTGATATGATTCATAATAAAGTCTATAGCCCAATATTTCTATAGTTATATATGTATATATACATATAGTTCCTACCTAAATATTACTATTGAGCCCATAATTATATATATGTTTTATGGACTATGTTTAGTCTTGACCCAACTATTTTATTGTTTTAGTCCCAACTAGTTGGCCTTTCTCAAAATGTTCTTAGCCCAAAATAGAAGCCCACCCTAGCTATTTTAGGAAGTTTCCAATTAGGGTAAGAAGGATGATCAGCAGCCTTCTCGATCTCCCTCGTTTCCCTTCCTTGCTGTGAACTTTGGAGCACCAAACTTGGCAGCCAAAGCCTCTCCCTATCACACGTCTCCCTTCTTTGGCTCTCATCTCTCCCTCCCTCGTCTAGTTGGCCATCAAGACTCCGACCGGCAGCAATGGAGGATCCCGGCGAGGAGCTTCCACCCCTGTTTCTTTTCCTCAGACGCAACTCCGGCAATGGACTCCCTCCGCAACGGGCAACGGCGAATCCCCGGTGAGATCTCCCTCCTGTTAGCGTCAATGGAAGCCGAGCTGCGATGGAGGCTGTCGTACGCGATCGACGACGGTGGAGTCCAGCAGCTCCCTCTCACGGCCTTTTCCTCCTCCTCCGACGTAGCAACAGTTGGTGACGGTGGGCTCCCCCTTTTCCCTGCTCTCGGCGACGTCTCCTTCTCTAGCGACAGAGGCAACAGCACGGCTCGGCGGTAGCCCCTCCTCCGATAGGTGGTAGCGGGGCTCGGGGGCGGAGTGCTCTTTGCCGTTTAGGCAAGCCGGCGGAACGTACGAAGGTAGTAGCCTGGTGGTTTCACGACGCAACAAGAGGAGGCGCTGTGGCGGTGGTTTCTCCTACGGCGCGATACGGCTGCGAGGATGGACGTTGGTTATCGGCGGTGGCTGCTCCTCTCTGTTTCCGGCAATGCGTTGGAAGGTGGCGGAAGTCTCTTCTCCGTTTATAAAGACCGAAGACTCACAGCCAGGGGTAATAGGCCAGTGGTTGCGCAATATAACACAAGAGGCAGAGTGGTCTGGTGGTGTGGTGCTTTGGTGTTTAGGCAGAGGGCAGTGGTTCGAAGCTTGGCTGAGTAGTTTTGAGGTAAACTCCCATTTTAAGATTTGAGTGTAGTAGTTTGTGCGTACGCTTATATAGTTTCTTATGATCATATTAGTATGCTTATATATATTTTAGTTGAATACCCTACCATTGACAAATCATTTCGCCTTCCCAGACCCCGTTCTTAATTCCTTTCGAAACCTAATTTCTTTCACCTCTCGGAGTAAGATAAGTACCCTATCGTTAAAGAATCCTTCCCATCTTTCTAAACCTCATTACTATCGACTCTTGGAACCGAATCTCTCTCATTCCCTTGGGGGTTGCACACTCTTTTATTAAGGCATCCCTTCCTATCCGTTCTAAATCTCCTTCTCACCTTCATTTGGAAATGAACTCCTCTCTTTTCTTTGGGAGATCGAATACTCTATCATAGAGAAAGCGTTTCTGCCTTCCTAAGACCTCGTTCTTAACTCCTCTAGGAACCTGGTTCTTCCCTTTTCTTGAGTAAGTTGAATATTCTACCGTTGAGAAACTCGTTCTGCGTTTTCAACCTCATTCTTATCATCTTTCAAATTGAATCTTTTCTTACCTTAAAGAGCTGAATACCTTATCATTAACAAACCGTTTCTGTCTTTCGAAACCTCATTCTTAATCCCTTTTGGAATCTAATTTCTCTCTTTTCCTCGAATAAGGTAAACACCCTATCGTTGGAAAACTCCTCCGATGTTCTAAATCTTGCGCTTATCTGTTCTCGAAGCCAAGTTCTTTTCGTTCCTTCTCTTTTGTTGAAAGAACTCGATACTCCATTGAATTGAAAAAAATTCTTTTAACCACAGGCGAACCTCGTTCTCATTTCTTTCAAAGCCGAGTTCTTCTCCTTCCCTTAGAAAACGTGGCACTTCCTTTTATTGAAAAGTTCTTCACATCCTCTCGAACGTTGTTATTGTTTGCTTCTTGAAAATATCTCGTGTAAGGCGACAACCTTACTTTCTTAAGTTGTAACCCTGATAATCTTTGATTCTATTCTTAACCGATGTTGTTCTTGGACCTTACACCGTAAACCTTTCATTCCCTGGTTCAGTTGGGTCAGACTTTTCAAAAACCGGGCATATATATACTATATAAATGTTTTCCCTATATGTACTATCGTACTAGTTTTTAACGCTCTGTCCCCAAAAACGTTTTTCTGAGCTTCGGGGACGAAGCTCCTTTTAAGGGGGGTAGAGTGTAACACCCCGAAAATTCCTACTACTCTTCTGAATATTATAAGGGGTTATTTTCTTATTAAATAATTATTTAAATAATTATAAGTATAATTATTTCCTATGGGCTTGGAATTATAAACTCTTGTATATATATAAAAGTTATTGATATGATTCATAATAAAGTCTATAGCCCAATATTTCTATAGTTATATATGTATATATACATATAGTTCCTACCTAAATATTACTATTGAGCCCATAATTATATATATGTTTTATGGACTATGTTTAGTCTTGACCCAACTATTTTATTGTTTTAGTCCCAACTAGTTGGCCTTTCTCAAAATGTTCTTAGCCCAAAATAGAAGCCCACCCTAGCTATTTTAGGAAGTTTCCAATTAGGGTAAGAAGGATGATCAGCAGCCTTCTCGATCTCCCTCGTTTCCCTTCCTTGCTGTGAACTTTGGAGCACCAAACTTGGCAGCCAAAGCCTCTCCCTATCACACGTCTCCCTTCTTTGGCTCTCATTTCTCCCTCCCTCGTCTAGTTGGCCATCAAGACTCCGACCGGCAGCAATGGAGGATCCCGGCGAGGAGCTTCCACCCCTGTTTCTTTTCCTCAGACGCAACTCCAGCAATGGACTCCCTCCGCAACGAGCAACGGCGAATCCCCGGTGAGATCTCCCTCCTGTTAGCGTCAATGGAAGCCGAGCTACGATGGAGGCTGTCGTACGCGATCAACGACGGTGGAGTCCAGCAGCTCCCTCTCACGGCCTTTTCCTCCTCCTCCGACGTAGCAACAGTTGGTGACGGTGGGCTCCCCCTTTTCCCTGCTCTCGGCGACGTCTCCTTCTCCAGCGACAGAGGCAACAGCACGGCTCGGCGGTAGCCCCTCCTCCGATAGGTGGTAGCGGGGCTCGGGGGCGGAGTGCTCTCTGCCGTTTAGGCAAGCCGGCGGAACGTACGAAGGTAGTAGCCTGGTGGTTTCGCGACGCAACAAGAGGAGGCGCTGTGGCGGTGGTTTCTCCTACGGCGCGATACGGCTGCGAGGATGGACGTTGGTTATCGGCGGTGGCTGCTCCTCTCTGTTTCCGGCAATGCGTTGGAAGGTGGCGGA
>CP025658.1:22452200-22465539 GCA_003576665.1 Ipomoea trifida | reverse complement strand
GATGTTTCTTGTTGGATTTCATCTTGATCTTTGTTGTTGTTTTGTATGATCAATGATGTTATGGATTTCCTTATTCTTGGACTCTAAATTGGAAGAAATAGGCTATTCAACAATAATTTTCAGGATTTCCAACACCAAGATCATTATATATAGAATAAGGGAATAAAATAGTTTTGATGGACATGGATGGTTACCTTTGAAGCGTAATTAATCCCAAAAGAAATCTAATCCAAAGCAACGTGAATCCTAAGCTCAGTCCATAATCGTGAACCTGGAGAATTAATATTATCTACTACCATTACTATCTATTCATAACAATACTATTAGCACTCCTATTCCTATTTAGGGTCCTCAAATGCTAACATCCTTATAAGCTATAGTGCTAAACTAACACTAAAACCATAACTAGTCACAAAAGCTATAAAGCATAAAATTACCTTAAGCAATGCCATAACTAAAACTCGAACCCGAGCCTTCCCGCTTCCTACACGAGCTCCAAACCACCACGCCACTTCGCTTCTTGTTGCCATAACTCGAGACCAGCGCATTAACTCCTCTTTCGTGAGCTCTCGGTCACCATAACGGAGATATTGTTCGATCAACATGCGGAGAAGGGGCATCCGCTACAACCACCGCTGCTGCTTCCTTGCGTTGCGACGGAGAGGGGCATGCCGCTATGAAGCTCCGCTGCTGCTTGGAGAACGCTGGAGGAGAAGTCCCGTTGCACCACTGCTACGGCCCCGCCACCTTCACGTTAGTTGGAGCGTCGGAGAAGGAGGATGAAGATCCATGGCTGCTGCTCTGTTTCGACGTCGGCCTGCTCCACATTGTTACTCACGGACTACTCACACTACTCTCGTCATTGCTCTGTTCTGTGCGTCGGAAGTCAGAGGGGAAGAGCATCGTCGTCGAGCTTCGCTACTGCCGCCGCACACACGATCGGGAAGATGGGGGAGATCGCAAGCTCCCGCCGGAGTCCATGCATGCCGTCGCTGCTGGCGTACAGAGAAGACGACCGCCCTTTGCTCACTGGGAATCTTCGCGGCGGCGGTTGCGTCGGACGAGCATGAATGTGGTGGCCGGGATGTTCTTGCCGTTGCTGCTGCCTGTCTAAACTCCATTTGCTACGGTGGAAGACGGGTTCGAGAGAGACGAGAGAGAGATCGGAGGGATACGGGAGAGGAGGCAGAGGGGGCTGCTATATGAACAACTTTCTATATTGATATGTGACATCTATTTTTAGTAGGTTAGGCTTCATTGGATTTGGGTCATTTTAGGGTGTTGGGTCAAACATAACTACAATATAATTATATTGGATCCATAGCTCTACATTAGAATAATATAATATGGGCTAGAATAATAATAAGGATTGGGTCAATTAATCATAGTTTATAAAATATAAATAATGAATCATGGGCTTAGTATATATTCTTTAAGTAAATATAATTTGTGGGCTCAAGGATAACCATAGTCTATAAAACATATGTATAATTATGGGCTCCATAATAATATTATGTAGGAAATATATATAACTATAGAAATATTGGGCTATAGCCTATTATGAATAATCATATCAATAAACTATATATACAAGAGTATATAATCCCAAGCCCATAGGAAATAATTATACTTATAATTATTTAAATAGTTATTTAATAAGAAAATAACCCCCTTATCATATTCAAGAGAGTAGTAGGAATTTTCGGGGTGTTACACTCTACCCCCCTTAAAAGGAGCTTCGTCCCCGAAGCTCAGAAAAACGTTTGGGGACAGAGAGTGGAAAACTAGTACGGTAGTATAGGGAGAGAAAATATTTATATAATATATATATGCCCGGTTTAGAAAATTTGACCCAACGGAAAAAGGGAATGAAAGGTTTAAGGCGTACGGTCCAAGAACAACATTGGTTGAGAATTGAATCAAGAGTTACGACTTAGGGAATGCGGTTGTCATCCTGGCAAAATATTTTCAAGAAGCGAATGAGATCAACGTTCGAGAGGATGGAATTGATCTTTGCAATAAAAGGGATGTCAAGTTCTTTAAGGAAAAAGAAATGAACTCGGCTTCGGGAGAAAATAAGGACAAGGTTCGAAATGGGCAACGAATTTCTCAATCAAGGGAATATCAAGTTCTAAAAAGAGAACGGAAAGAACTTGGCTTCGGGAATAGATAAACGCGAGATTGAAAACACAGGAGGAGTTTTCCAACGATAGGGTATTTAGCTTATTCGAGGAAAAGAAAGAAATTAGATTTCAAAAGGGATTAAGAATAAGGTTTCGAAAGACGGAACGGTTTGTTGATGATAAGGTATTCAGCTCTTCAAGGTAAGAAAGAAATTCAATTTGAAAGAAGGTAAGAATGAGATTGAAAACGCAGAACGAGTTTCTCAACGGTGGAATATTCAACCTACTCGAGGAAAGAAAGGAATCAGGTTCCAAGAGAAGTTAAGAGCAAGGTCTTAGAGAGGCAGAAGTGATTTCTCGATGGTCGGGTATTCAATTTCTCAAAGAAAAGAGAGGGGTTCATTTCCCAACGAAGGTGAGAAGGAGATTTAAAATGGATAGAAAGGGATGCCTTAATAAAAGAGTGTGCAATCCCCAAGGGAATGAGAGGGATTCGGTTCCAAGAGTCGATAGTAATGAGGTCTAGAAAGATGGAAATGATTCTTTAATGATAGGGTATTCATCTTACTCCGAGAGGTGAAAGAAATTAGGTTTCGAGAGGAATTAAGAACGGGGTCTGGGAAGGCGAAATGGTTTGTCAACGGTAGGGTATTCCACTCGTCAAGGGGAGAAAGAAATTCAATCTTGAAATGGGAGAAGATTGAGATAAACTGAAAGGTTGTCTGAACGGAAGGATATACAATTTCCAAGGGAGTGAGAGGAATTTGAATGTAAGGGACGATAGCAAGGAGATCTAATAAGATAGAAAAGATTCCTTAGCAATAGGGTATGCACTTTCTCAAGGGAAAAGAAAAATGAGAAAGAGATTTAGGGCAGGTAGACGGGATGTTCGATACGAGGGTATTTTAGAGTCTCAAGAATCAAGGAGAATTTAGTTTCTAAGAATATATAGGAATACTGATTGGAATAAGGAGTGAAGGGATTTCCTAACGGAAGGGTAATTAGGATTACGAGGAGCCAAGGAGAATTTGGTTTCCACAGGGATTTAGGAACGAAGATTACAACGGATAGAAGGGACTTCCTAACGAGTATGGTACTTAGGATTTGCGAAGAACTGTGAAGGATTCGGTTCAAAAAGAATAGGAAGTCTCTCAACTCTAAGCGGTCTCTTTGGGTTGACGATTCGATTACGATACTTTGACTGATTGATAGGTCTTGCCTTGCTCCTCACGCAACATGGACCTGAGGTCCGAACAAGCTCCGCCACGGTTCGCACAACCTTATCACTCCAAAAGAGGCTGAAGGTGATGAATTACTGATGACTGGTTGGTGCAGAACGAGAGAATTCTGAGGGAGCTTTATGAAAAGAGAGGTTCAACTAGAAAGGTATCGCCTGGTTTGAAAGGATATTCGCTTATGGGTAATAGTGATCTTTAGAAACCGAGGTTACTTTCTTGAAGAGCTTGCACGAGAAACCACGTTCGAGGTGCACTGAAAAGATTACACGAGGTCCACTTCACGAAGGTATACACCACTTGCTTATGGCGTTTCTTCTTATCTTCGGGGATCTTAAGCGTCCAAGCTTCCCTTTCTATTTGACTTGATCTTCTTTGTCTTGAAAGGTTGCAACTTCTAACTTGCTCCTTCGTAGCCGCTTCAGGGATGGGTAGGACCATCTTACGGCTTGGGCATCCCAACTTCAAATTCTAATTCTTCATGTAACGTTAACTCCGAGTTTAGCTCGCATGAGACTCTTCATCACTAATCCCGAAAACTCCAGTTTGGCGTGTTTTAACTCTTGCTTCTGACGAACGCGAGTATAGATAACTCTTCCCTAGAATACTCGTGGATTAAGCTAGCCTTTAGGGTTTACTTCCGTTGTTCTTGATCTTTTGACGATTGGATCTTCTACTAGCTTGTCTCGCTATTCCTTAATCCTTTCTTGCCACTGTTCCTTCGAGTGTTTACACGAGACTCCTCATGGTCGCTCTGACAATTCCTACTTGGCGTGTTCTAACTCCTTCTTGACGCGTCGGCACCCGCCATTGCCGTTCCCTCACGGCCGAGGGTCTTCGAGTCTTCAGTCTTCGAGCTCCAGTTGCTTTCTTCATCTTGTGTCGGACTTCAGCTGCACGAACCCGTTCTTTAAGTCTTGAGGTTAACGAAGATCTCGCAAACGATGCTTCATGCGCGAAGACGCCATTCCCGAAGAACGTAAGCCGTTGTCGTTGACTCCAAGTCGCGAGTAGATTAGTCTTCTTTGACGAGACGCCCGATCTTCTGTTTGCCTCGATGCACACGGTGCCATCCAACGTCTCGTACCAACTAACTACTCATTCCTAATCTAAGGCAAGATTCTAGGCAAAGCTAAAACGAAGCAACGTAACTAAAAGCGATTAAGACTTACCCGAGAAGACGAGCCGCAAGCTGCAAAACAACGAGGTTAACAAAGCACAAATAACATAAACAGATAAGGCGTGTCCTCACCGCGATTCCTAGAATCCACACATCCTAGGATTCTCAAACTTCTTAATTCCTACTGATCAAGTCCTAGAGTCTCAAAAGTTCAACCCTAGGATCTCTACTCAGACCTCAACACAGGCTCTGATACCAACTGTGACACCCCAACCTCACACAGGCTGAGATAGCTAAAAACTCAACATAAAAGCTGCCAATCTCAACCAACAAACCAAACATAGCGGAAGCGAATTAAAACCTAAGGGCGTCATGCCACATCTAGGTATATCACAGCCTAGATGCACAGGCTAAACATAAAACGAACTAAACTGTCATATCATATAACTGAATCAAAGTATACAACATCTCAAGTGGCACACAGGCCAAGGCATAAATCTACAAACATAACCACTATCTAAGCCTCCTCATACGGGTGTATCTCTATCGCGCTCGCGCAAAGGCTTTAAGGCAAACCTGGAAAACACACGAAGAACCATTAGCAAAAGACTGCTAAGTAACCACCATTCACACCCGCAAGGAAGTATAGATATACATAAGTTGTAAATAGGTTTACACACCCATATAGAATATAAACACCAACGAACTGTCAATAGTTCAAAACCGATACTCAACAAGGATAAACTGAACGAATCACAAACCAAGACTCAATCAAATAAACCAATAACCAAAGGCATAAGGCATAACGAATCATAAATGAGATACCAACTGAACACAATCAAGGGAACATCCCAATTCAAGAGAATACAAGGTATCAACCGAACACTCCAAAGAACTCATAAGAACCAACAAAGAAGGACATCCCAACACCAACCTCCCAACCAACCGACCAACCATCAACCAAGTCACACCACAAGTCAGAAGTCAATAGTCACGAGTCAACGGGTGATGAGTCCCACTCACAGGACCGAAGTCCAATCAGTAACCAATGTCCACAGGGGTAATCAACCCAATGCACAGGGGTAGCGAACCCAATAGTAACACAATAGTACACAACCAATAGTAACCAATAGTCCACAATGAGAGCACAATAGTCACCAATAGTCCACAACCAATAGTAACCAATAACACAATCCACACATCCACACCACACATACTCCAACACCAACCAACCAACCAAGACTGGGTTCATCTCAAATATGAACACCAACCAACTCCCAGATTATGAATCAAAGAGATCAATAGACCAAAGACACCAACAAGGGAAACCAAAACATGATCAATACTCCAAACTAAGGCATCAAATGCTCAATGAATACATGAATAAATACTCCAATAACATGGTAAAATACCCAACAAAACAATCCAACAATGATCTGAAACAAGGGACCAACAACAGACAACAACAACAGAGAAAGTTCTACTGGAACAATTCCGCAGCTGCGGACACCTCAACGGAGCTCACCCTTCCGCCACCTCCTCCGCAAGAGGAGACGGCCTCCCTCAACGGGCCTCTCCCTCCGCCCAAGCCTACCGTCGCCACCTTGCGGAGTACCTTCACGGGTTACATTGTGCCGCTCCAGTCTTCCGCAAGGCCAAACCCGAACCCTTCCAGAGACAGTTCTGCCCAGATCAACAATCCAACTTCCAGAATACAAAATCAGACCAAATACACTCACATTTCATCCAATTTAGAGTCCAAGAATAAGGAAATCCATAACATCATTGATCATACAACACAAGACAAAGATCAAGATGAAATCCAACAAGAAACATCCAAGAAATAGGCTATACAACAATAATTTTCAGGATTTCCAACACCAAGATCAATATATATAGAATAGGGGAATAAAATAGTTTTGATGGACATGGATGGTTACCTTTGAAGCGTAATTAATCCAAAGCAACGTCAAACTCAAGGCTTGGTTCATAACCACGAACCTGAAGAATTAATATAATTCTAACACCGTCACTAACTATTAGTTAACAATACTAATATTACTACTTGATCCGGTATAACTATTACCTATAGTCCATAACCTACTAAGATATGATTATAATGAGCTAAGGAACTAAACTACCACAATATAATCGCTAACCAAAACTAATCCTAATAATTAACGAAGGTTAATACTCTAAGCTATGGAATACTACTCATAAAAACTAAGAGAGAGGAATTTACCTTAAGAGTAAAGGTGCTAGTCCTAGGCAGGATTCGAACCCGAGACTTCCTACTCTGCACACAAGCACCAAGCCACCGCACCGCTTCCTCTTTCGTTGCTAAAGCTACGCCACCAAAGCATAAGACTCAACAACGCAGCCCTGTGCTCAAGCCGACGGGGAAGATGGCGGATAGGTTCCTTCCGTCGACGTGCGCCGTTGATACCTCACGGAGAGGGATCCTCCGCCATGCGTGCCGTTACCTCGCACCGACGTCGCTCTGCTTTCTGGAAACAGGAGTTGCCGAAGCCTGTTGACGTGAAGCTGCTATCCCGTCGAGAAGTTAGCCTGCGTCGACGAACGAGAGGGAGAGAGGGAGTGAAGCCGCTGCTGCTGCCTCAAGCCGCCGTTCACCACCGTCGGACCACTCTGCCTTGCTAAGCTGGAGCTGGGGGTGATCGTTGCCGTGCGCCTGGGAGAGTGCCGTCGCTCGCCGAGTCGTTCCGCCACCTTGCACCGCCCTGCTTCCACCCTTGCCGGAGTAGGTGGAGACTTGAGAGACGCCGCCACTGCCGACTTGCCCCTGCCGTTCACGGAGATGAGGGAATGCCGTTACCCCACGCCGCCGCCACCTTCTTCGCACACTAGCTCGCTGCCGGAACGGAGTACGTCGACTGCCACAGTCCGTCGTCGTCGTTAGGGCGCTGCTCTCTGCCCGTGGTTCGTCGGGGATGATGGTGACGCCGGAAAAAGGGCTACTGACCGGGGCTCTTCACTGCCGTTCGTTGGCTGGCAACACACGGGGGAAAGAGACGGAATAGATAGAGAGATGAAGCAGGGGAGTGTTGTTGGCTGCCATATCTAAGGATCATACGCTATATTTGGCTAGGTTTCCAAAAATAGAATGGGCTACACTAGGTTATTGGATCAATTTAGGGGTTGGGTCCACTTTGGGTTCAAGACTAGGATTGGGTTGGATCATTAAACAATAGATTATAAGACATGAATATTTATAGGTATGGGCTTAGTATAGAATGTAATTTGTGGGCTCAAGGATAATATTATGTAGGATGTATGTACATATATATATAACTATAGAAATATTGGGCCATAGCCTATTATTAATAATCGTATCAATAAACTATATATATATATATGTATATATATATATATATATATATATACAAGAGTATATAATCCCAAGCCCATAGGAAATAATTATACTTATAATTATTTAAATAATTAATTAATAAGAAAATAACCCCTTATTATATTCAAGAGAGTAGTAGGAATTTTCGGGGTGTTACACTTTTATTCATCATACGCATTGCATTACATACATCATCTTAACCTAATCGTTGATAAGAAAAACCCTAGTGCAAAGTAAAAGATAAAAACTTGATACAAGTCTTTAAAAAGTTTCAAAATTCCCTTGAGTCTATTCAACCCCCCCCCCCTTCTAGACTCATAACGTCTTCACCGGGACCAACAAGTGGTATCAGAGCAATTAACCTTGAACGGTAAACACTCTGTGTATACTGCCTGGTGATCCTCTTTAAAAAATTCTTATCAAAAATATTTTGAAACTTTGCACCATGTCTAAAATGGAACATCATAGGCATTTTCTTATGTTTAACCTGGACAAATTTGATGACTGGAAGGTGCGCATGCAGGCTCACTTATCTGCCATGCATGATGAAATGTGGGACGTGATAACTGATGGACCCATCCAGATACTACAGGTTAATACCAATCGCGTTCTCACTGATCCAACGTCACCAGAAATGATACCGAAGGATAAAGCTCTACTCACTACTGATGAAAGAACACGAGTGAATCTAGACAACATAGCAAAGGACATCCTCTACAAGTCGCTGGACGAGTCCTTGTTTCCGAGAGTGAGAAAATGCAAAAATGCTAAAGAAATATGGATGTGCTCATGTTGATTGGTGATGGAGATGAGCAAGAAAAGGAGAACAAACTGACTATCGCCATGAAGAAGTTCGAGGACTTCAAGCTAAATCCAAAAGAATCCATAACTGAGATGGAAGCTCGTTTCATAAAGTTGCAAATGGAAATCAATGATCTTGACGAAGAGAAGCTGACACAAAAGGAGATAAACTTGAAGATTCTCCGAGGACTACCCAAGAGCTGGGATATGAAGGTCATAGCCATGCGAGATCATAGAGATCTCAAGAACACAAGTACTACACAAATCTTCAGTGATCTGAAGGCCTACGAGT
Organism: Ipomoea trifida; assembly: GCA_003576665.1. Classification (NCBI taxonomy): domain Eukaryota; kingdom Viridiplantae; phylum Streptophyta; class Magnoliopsida; order Solanales; family Convolvulaceae; genus Ipomoea; species Ipomoea trifida. The sequence goes on along the minus strand of CP025658.1, from coordinate 22,456,598 downwards.
TCGAAAAGGAAGCACAAAATGATGATGAACCCGAAACGAGAAACATAGCTCTAGTTGCGAACATCAACCATCATCATCAACATTAAGGTCTGCTTCTAATCCCTCTTCTGATTTTTTCACTGATGATCAAATGGCTTTGTTTGTAAGAAGGTTCAAAAGGTTCATGCGAAAGAATCAATCGTTTGACAACTCGGATAAGATGAGAAGAATGAAATATCAAGGAAATGACAAAGCAAGCGGATCTAGAACTCATGACAAGGAGGAGTCACAAGTTTTATGTTACAACTGCCGAAAGCCTGGACATTACAAATCTGAATGTCCGTATCCGATCGTCAAAAAGCATCAGGACGAGCACAACTATAAGAAGAATACGGGAAGATATCATCACCCGAAGAGTAATCCAAATGATGCTGATGAGGAGCCAAATAAAATCCAAAAGAATGATAAACGAAGGAAAGCTTTGGCGGTAGAAGAGAAAACAAAAGAAAAGAACGAAGAGTCATGTACCTCAAGTTCAAGCTCAGAAAGTGACAGCTCGGAAGATGAAAAAGGACTTCTATGTCTTTTTAGCCAAGAAGATTCAGATGAAGAAATGTGTCTCATGGCTGAAGAAGAAGAGGTAACTTCACAAGACCAATCTTCTAATTATAGTTCCGAATCTATATGTCATGAAAACCCTAGGGAAACATTTGAGAAAATGATGAAGAGTTTTTATGGCATTGAAGATTCACATCTCAAACTTAAAGAAGAGAATGCCAAGCTATTGCAGAAAGACAAGATCTCGAGGACTTAAAGTCAAAAATGCTGAGATTGTAACACCCCCCGTAAATTCGTTCAAGCCTTTCAACCGTTAATTAATTCCTTGGGCAATTTAATTAATTTCTAATTGGGCTAATCCTTTCAATTTAATATATATATACTCTTATATATATATATGCCATGAGCTTGATTTAATTATTATATTCAAGAGCCCAATTAATTGAATTATTCTTGTAAGGGATTTTATTCAATTTGAGCCCTTACTATTTGTAATTAAATATTCCTACAAGCCCAATTTATTGATCTTACATTATATGATATATATATATTAGTCCTAAGACATTTCTATGGGCTTTCTTATATTAATTCTTGTATTAATTATAAGGGGTGATTATTTAGCCCATTTGCTAGTCTTGAATACATATATATAATTAATTCTTGTGACCATTATAATATAAGCTCAAGCCCAATTCCTAATAAAGTCTTACACTCAATATTGTATGTATCCCTAGTATATATTTTGATGATCAAATAACCTAAAAGCTTTCACTCCTCTTCCTCTCTCCTACACTCACACGCCATTTCCTCTTCAATTCCTTCCAAAATTGATCTCCATTTTCCTACAAGCTTTCAAGTCAAGATTGCTCTTTTATGGTTGCTTAGGAGTGGGTAAGTTCATCTATCATAGGATCCATCTTGCATTGTGTGTTTATAATAGTCTTTAAGCATATTCTTACAAAGTTCTTTTGGGGTTCTTTGGGAAAAGATGATCAAGGTGAAGGTGGGGCTTTGTGATCTTGCTTAGGGCTTCTTGGAGTGGGATAAAGCTATTCAAGGTAACCATCCATGTCCATCAAAACTATTTTATTCCCCTATTCTATATATATTGATCTTGGTGTTGGAAATCCTGAAAATTATTGTTGTATAGCCTATTTCTTGGATGTTTCTTGTTGGATTTCATCTTGATCTTTGTCTTGTGTTGTATGATCAATGATGTTATGGATTTCCTTATTCTTGGACTCTAAATTGGATGAAATGTGAGTGTCTTTGGTCTGATTTTGTATTCTGGAAATTGGATTTGCTGTCTGCTTTGGTTCTGGAATCTGGGATTGGGTTGGCCTTGCGGAAGACCCAAGGCGATAATGTAACCCGCGAGGGATCCGCAAGGTGGCAACGGATGTGTTGGGCGGAGGAGGGCCCGTTGAGGGGACCGTCTCCTCTTGCGGAGGAGGTCGGCGGAGGTGTGAGCCGTTGAGGTGATCCGCAGTTCTGGGAATCTGTTCCAGTAAACTGTTTCTGTGTTGTTGTCTGTTGTTGGTCCCTTGTTTCAGATCATTGTTGGATTGTTTTGTTGGGTATTTTACCATGTTTTGGAGTATTTATTCATGTCATTCATTGAGCATTTGATGCCTTAGTTTGGAGTATTGATTCATGCTTTGGTTTCCACTTTTGGTGTCCTTGGTCTATTGATCTTTTGTTCATAATCTGGGAGTTGGTTGGTGTTCATATTTGAGATGAACCCACTTTGTCTTGGTTGATTGTTGGTGTGTGGGTATGTTGTGAGTTGTTGGCTTGTTACTATGTTGGATGGATGTACTTGTTGTGCTATTATTGTTTGTATTGGGTTATTCTATTGGGTTCATCTGTGATTGGTTATTCTGTGATTGACTTTCCTGTGATTGGTTGTGATTGGTACCCTGTGATTGGGTTTACTGTGATTTCACTGTGATTGGACTTCTCCCTGTGATTGGACTGGTCTGTGATGGTCTTCCTGTGATTGGGTTAACCTGTGAGTGACTTTGCTTTGTTGCTTCGGTTTGAGTTTGGGAGGGTTGAGTTGATGCTTGTGGTTGTTTTGGGTTCCTTTGGTTCTTGGATGTGGTTCCTTGTCATTCTTTGATTGGATTTCCCTTATTTGTGTTCAGTTGTATCTATTTGATTCGTTTTGCATCTTTTTTTGGTTGGTTATTGAATTGAGTTTTGGTTTTGATTCGTTCAGTTTATCCTTGTTGAGTATCGTTTGAACTATTGCACAGTTCGTTGGTGTTTATATTCTATATGGGTGTGTAAACCTATTTACAAACTTATGTATATCTATACTTCCTTGCGGGTGTGAATGGTGGTTCTTAGCATGTCTTTTGCTAATGGTTCTTCGTGTGTTTTCCAGGTTGCCTTAAGCCTTTCGCGAGCGCGATAGAGATACACCCTATGAGGATGGCTTAGATAGTGTTATGTTGTAATTTATGCCTGGCCTGTGTGCCACTTGAGATGTTATGTATACTTTGATATCTGTAGTTATGATTGATTATGACAGTTTATGATGTCAGTTTATTTATTGTGTTAGCCTGTGCATCTAGGCTGTGATATACCTAGATGTGGCATGACGCCCTTAGGTTTTAATTCGCTTCCGCTATGTTTGGTTTGTTGGTTGAGATTGGCAGCTTTTATGTTGAGTTTTTAGCTATCTCAGCCTGTGTGAGGTTGGGGTGTCACAGTTGGTATCAGAGCCTGTGTTGAGGTCTGAATAGAGATCCTAGGGTTGAACTTTTGAGACTCTAGGACTTGATCAGTAGGAATTAAGATGTTTGAGAATCCTAGGATGTGTGAATTCTAGGACGCGGTGAGGACGCGCCTTATCTGTTTATTTTGTGCTTTGTTTTGTTGTTTGTTTGCTTGCGGCTCGTTCTCACTTGTTTCCTTGCGTGTTTGGTTACGGCCGACCGCAGCGTTCTTCTCGTCTTCTGTTAGTACCTCTCTTCTTCTATCGATCATGGTGCCGCCACGGAGACGCGAGGACTTCCCGGAAGTGCCTATCGTGGAGCAGCTGATGCAGAACCTTCAGCAGCTGACGCAGATCACCCAGCTGCTCGGTAACGCGATGGTTCAGAACAACCAACGCGGTCAGCCCGATCTGGTTCGGAGGGTGGCAGGGCAGCACCCGCCTTTCTACGCGGGGAGGAGGACCCTACGGTTCTTGAGGAGTGGATCCGAGCCTTCGACAAGATCCTCGAGGCTGTTGAGTGCCACCTGGTCGTCAGGTGGAGATGGCCAGCTTCTACCTGAGGGAGGAAGCTGATCTCTGGTGGGTCCATAACGGCCCGGCGCTGCGCCAGGAGCCCGAGTTCGGGTGGGAGACGTTCAAAGACCGGATGAGGACCCGCTTCTACCCGGCCCACGTCAAGGCCGCCATGCAGGAGGAGTTCTTACACCTTCACCAGGGGACGAGGACCGTTCAGGAGTACCATCGGCGCTTTCTGGAGTTAGCTCGCTTTGCACCCACCTAGCCCCGACAGAGGAGACACGGATCGAGCGATTCGTAGCCGGCCTGAACCTAGAGACGCGCATGCCCTCGTGGTGTTCAAGTTCCAGACTCTCAGCGAGGCCTACAGCAGCGCAGCCGATCATTACGAGTGCTGTCGATCCGGCGAGGGACTCAGGACCGCTCCAAGCGGCCAGCCGAGGGAGGAGCTCAAGACTCCAAGAGGCACCCGCCCCGGGGACCCGGCGCGAGGAGAGCTTCAGCAGGGTGGTTCCAGCCACGGTGGTGGATCTCGCCCTAGTCCGGGCAAGGGTCAGCTGGTGAGGGAGTTCGACCCGGCATTATCATTGCAGGCGTTGCGGGAGGACCATCCAGGGCGC
>CP025658.1:22392165-22452175 GCA_003576665.1 Ipomoea trifida | reverse complement strand
GTTGGAGGATCATTAGAAGCAAATAATCAAATTCATCTGACAGAGCCATCAAAATTGACAAAAACCATCTGAAAGATAATTTAATGCTCTGAAGATACAAACAGGCAAATAGCTAATTTAGCTATAAATGTAACACCCCGTAAATTCATTTCAAGCCTTCCGATCGTTAATTGATTTCTTGGGCAATCTAATTGATTTCTTTGGCAATTTAATTAAATTCCAATAGGGCTAATTCTTTCAATTTAATATATATATTTGTATATATATATATATTCATGAGCCTAATTTAATTATTCTAATTAAGAGCCCAATTAATTGGATTATTCTTGTAAGGGATTTTTATTCAATTTGGACCCTTACAATATTTGTAATTACTCTGTATTCCCATCGTGCTTGTCTTCAAGTCTTCTTGGGCTTTTATTGTGACACCCCAACTGTAACGCCCCGTAAATTCCTTTCAAGCCTTTCGTTCGTTAATTAATTCCTTGGACAATCTAATTAATTCTTCGGGCAAATTAATTAATTCCAATTGGGCTAATTCTTCCTATTAAATATATATACATATATATTACACTCCTTGAGCTTAATTTGATTATTCTAATCAAGAGCCCAATTAATTGTATTTATTCTTGTAAGGGATTTTATTTAATTTGGACCCTTACAATATTTGGTATTAAATATTCCTACAAGCCCACATTCTTGATTATATATTATATATAGACACATATTGATCCTAAGACATTGCTATGGCTAATTCTTGTAATTAAATTGTAAGGGGTGAATTTAATAAGCCCAACTACTAGTCTTGATTATATTAATTTTCCTACACCCATTATTCTATAAGATTACTTAAGCCCACATCATTTAAATGTCTTACACCCTAAATATTGTATGTATTCATGGTATATAATTTGAAGATCAATGCCCTAAAGACTTTCACTCATTTCTTCCTCCTACAACATTTCTACACGCCATTTCCTCTCAAAAATTCCCTAAAATTCATCTTCATCTTCCCTACAAGATTTCAAGCCAAGATTGTTCTTTTAAGCTTTGTTGGGAGTGGGTAAGTGCATCTATCCTAGGATTCATCTTGCATTTTGTGTTTAGATAGTCTTTTTATATAATCTTATAAGTGTTCTTTTGGGATTCTTTGGGTAAAAGATGATCAAGGTGAAGTGTACTAGCAAGGCTTATTGGAGTAGGAAAAGCTCTTTGAGGTAACCATCCATGTCCATCAAAACTATTTTATTCCCTATTCTATATATATTGATCTTGGTGTTGGAAATCCTGAAAATTATTGTTGTATAGCCTATTTCTTGGATGTTTCTTGTTGGATTTCATCTTGATCTTTGTCTTGTGTTGTATGATCAATGATGTTATGGATTTCCTTATTCTTGGACTCTAAATTGGATGAAATGTGAGTGTCTTTGGTCTGATTTTGTATTCTGGAAATTGGATTTGTTCATGTCTGCTTTGGTTCTGGAATCTGGGATTTGGGTTGGCCTTGCGGAAGACCCGAACGGTATAATGTAACCCGCTAGGGCGATCCGCAAGGTGGCAACGGATGTGTTGGCGGAGGGAGAGCCCGTTGAGGGGCCGTCTCTCTTTGCGGAGGAGGTCGGCGGAGGTGTGAGCTCCGTTGAGGTGATCCGCAGTTTTCTGGGAACTGTCTTCCAGTAAACTGTTTCTGTTGTTGTTGTCTGTTGTTGGTCCCTTGTTTCAGATCATTGTTGGATTGTTTTGTTGGGTATTTTACCATGTCTTTGGAGTATTTATTCATGTCATTCATTGAGCATTTGATGCCTTAGTTTGGAGTATTGATTCATGCTTTTGGTTTCCACTTTTGGTGTCCTTGGTCTATTGATCTTTTGATTCATAATCTGGGAGTTGGTTGGTGTTCATATTTGAGATGAACCCACGTCTTGGTTGGTTGAGTTGGTGTTGGAGTATGGTTGTGGTGTGGACCACTATGTTACTATTGTGGACCTTTGTGCTCTATTGTACTATTGGTTACTATGGTTATGGTTACTATTGGTTGACTATTGGTTGTGGTACTATTGGTTACTATTGTGTCTACTATTGTGTTACTATTGGGTTCGCTACCCCTGTGATTTGGGTTGATTACCCCTGTGGTTACTATTGGTTACTATTGGACTTCGGTCCCTGTGAGTGGGACTCATCACCCCGTCTGACTCGTGACTATTGACTTCTGACTTGTGGTGTGACTTGGTTTGATGGTTGGTCTCGGTTTGGTTGGGAGGTTGTGTTGGGATGTCCTTCTTTGTTGGTTCTTATGAGTTCTTTGGATTGTTCGGTTGATACCTTGTCATTCTCTTGAATTGGGATGTTCCCTTGATTGTGTTCAGTTGGTATCTCATTTATGATTCGTTATTGCTTATGCTTGTTAGGTTATTGGTTTATTTGATTGAGTCTTGGTTTGTGATTCGTTCAGTTTATCCTTGTTGAGTATCGGTTTGAACTATTGACAGTTCGTTGGTGTTTATATTCTATATGGGTGTGTAAACCTATTTACAAACTTATGTATATCTATACTTCCTTGCGGGTGTGAATGGTGGTTACTTAGCAGTCTTTTGCTAATGGTTCTTCGTGTGTTTCCAGGTTGCCTTAAAGCCTTTGCGCGAGCGCGATAGAGATACACCCGTATGAGGAGGCTTAGATAGTGGTTATGTTTGTAGATTTATGCCTTGGCCTGTGTGCCACTTGAGATGTTGTATACTTTGATTCAGTTATATGATATGACAGTTTAGTTCGTTTTATGTTTAGCCTGTGCATCTAGGCTGTGATATACCTAGATGTGGCATGACGCCCTTAGGTTTAATTCGCTTCCGCTATGTTTGGTTTGTTGGTTGAGATTGGCAGCTTTTATGTTGAGTTTTTAGCTATCTCAGCCTGTGTGAGGTTGGGGTGTCACAGTTGGTATCAGAGCCTGTGTTGAGGTCTGATAGAGATCCTAGGGTTGAACTTTTGAGACTCTAGGACTTGATCAGTAGGAATTAAGATGTTTGAGAATCCTAGATGTGTGAATTCTAGGGCGCGGTGAGGACGCGCCTTATCTGTTTATATTATATGTGCTTTGTTTATGTTGGCTTNATTAGCCCAATTGGAATTAATTAAATTGCCCGAAGAATTAATTAGATTGTCCAAGGAATTAATTAACGAACGAAAGGCTTGAAAGGAATTTACGGGGCGTTACAGTTGGGGTGTCACAATAAAAGCCCAAGAAGACTTGAAGACAAGCACGATGAGGAATACAGAGATATCAGATTAAGCAAAGTGCTAGCATTGAGCTAAACATGAGAGAAAATCAAGTCTTAAGAAGAAATACTTTTATTTCTTGAGAAAAATTGTAGGAGTGTAGCTTTGTGCAAAACACTTGGGGAAACTAAGTGTAGCTTTGTGCAAGACACTTGGTTGAGGAGTATAGCTTTGTGCGAGATACTCGGGGAGCGTAGCTCTGTGCAAGGCGCTCGGGATTGAGTGTAGCTTTGCGTTGTAGAAGTGCTAAAATGGCACTGGTTCACTATTGTATCTGGATTGTTGAAGATAGTGAAATCCCTCCTTGGAGTGAAAGGAGAAGAGTAGACTAGGAGGATTACATCACCTTTGAACCACTATAAATCCCTATATCCATTTACTTATCTACTTACATATTTCGTGCATGCTTAACTGATCATCATATGCATTGAACACTTTGTCACATTAATTATTCTAGCACCTAGAATCACGTGACACTACATTTGCATGTAAAGCATATTTCATACTCATCCTCATCCTGCTCAAGTATTATTTGCTATAATATTTCGAACCCATGATAAGCACCCAAGATAACTAGAAATTAGGGTCTAAGTTGGGGTTATTTAATAGTGTTTAGCATCCTTGTGCGAATAACTTATGGAGTTTTATGCTTTAATGCGTAGGTCTAGTGCAAAACTATTTCTTTAGTGTTTTAAAGCGTTTTTACAGATCCTGGGAGCCATTGGGTGAAACATGAGAACGTAACGAGCACACGGGGTGAGGATCTGGGACGGGCTGGAAGACCACTCCATGCATGGAGCCGGCGTGGATCGTTTCCAGTGTTGATTCACGCTTGGCCTCCACGCGTGGAGCCCGCGTGGACGGGGAGTGCGGAATGACTTAATGAAGAGGCAATTTTGGGAAGGCTATTTAAAGGTTTAGTTAGAAATTTTAGAGAGAGATGGATCATTTTTCAGATTACATTTTTTAGATTAGCATTCTTACTTGAGAGCTTTTTAGAGAGAAACAAAGATTTTAGAATTTAGCTTCCATTAATCCATGGTTGAACAACAAAGATACTTTGAAGATTGTATTTCATTTCTATTAGGTAAATTCTGTCCATAATCTAGTTTTCTATTTCAATTGCGCTTGCAATTTACATTCCTTAATTCAATTAGGTTTTTGGTGATTTCAATTTCATTAAGATAGAATTGTGCAATGTTGTGTATTCCTAGTGTTGATCTTCAATTCTAATTTGTGGAAGGTTATTCACACTATTTTGGAATTCTATTCTTGTTTTATGATTGTTGCTTTGATTTGATTCTAAGAATTTTTTGCCAATCTCTTGGAAAATTGAGGCCTTGACCTAAACATGATTAGTGATTAGTGTTGAGATTAGCTTTTGCAATCATAGATCCTATGGAAATCTAAGTGTAGATTAGTAGGAAGGTGTTGAAGCCAAAGTGTTTGATGAAATACCTCTAAAGCGTTTGGTTACCTAACAAGTATTCCTAAGCTAGAGAGCCTTAGTACACTAGTTGTGGAAAAGGATTGTGAGTTAACACCTTTGAATAGCAAAAGTAGTTGAATCAACATTCCCTAGCTTAAGACACACGGTGAGGCATCACAACTGAGCATGATTTGTTCCCTTGCTTTATACAATTGTTTGTTTCGTTCTTGTTTACTTCAATTGATCAAACTTGCTACCAACAAATGTTTACTTCATGCACCATGATAACCTCACAAATTCTACTATGCATTCATTCAATTAATGACTAAGTAATCTTCAGCATTACCTCCTTAGAGACTGACACTTGAGGAGTTTGACTCTTCGTTTATTCTTTTGAAAGAATTCACTATCACCACGCAAAAATATTACTTTCAAAATGGCGCCGTTGCCAGGGAGACAATAGGTTGTCATTGCTTAGCTTTTATTTGATTGAATACTTTTGTGAATTGAGTGTTCTCAATTTCTTTATTTGTTTCATTTTCTTGTTACTTACCCTCTCTTGACTACTTTTAGTCAAAAGAGGAGTGTTTGTTTGCTTTTTTGTGCTACTTTGAAGGTGAATGCAAAGAAGGACAAAAGGTAATCAAGGTCTACTTCCATATATCCCGGAGATAAACAATGCAACTAGAAGAAAGAACATCCAAGCCGAGAACATGGCTTCCACAAGTGCAACTAGAGGATCACAAGGGAAAGGAGCCCCTACTCAAACACCACCACCACCACCTATTCCAAACAATCCACCCGGAGGACCAATTCCATTGGAGCCTACTTTAGAAGAACCACATGTTGATCATGTGGGACATCCAGAGCCAATACAAGTTGACGAGTATTACGAGATGCCCCATGATCCAAGGAGGTCAATTGCCGATTATATGACCCCCGAATTCAACATGCACAACTCAATCTACGTTCCACCGCTTGAGAACATAAACTTCCATGTGCATCCTTCCATTCTAACTTTGGTGCAAAATAGTCCGTTCGTCGAACTACCATCGGAGGACCCGCATGTGCACATTACAAGGTTCATTAGAGCTTGCGGCATGTTCCGTCAAGAAGGAGTGAGCGACGATGTGATAAGATTAAAGCTCTTCCCGTTTTTCGTCATCAGGGAAGCTTCTAGTTGGCTAGATAGTCAAGATGATCACCATTTTCGCTCATGGCAACAACTCCATAAAGAGTTCATGAGTGAATTTTTTCCTCTCACCAAGACGATGAAAAAAAGAAGGCAAATCCAAGAATTTAAGCAAGGAGGTCTTGAGAGCTTGGGTGAGGCATGGAAGAGGTTTAAAGTGTTGAAGAGACAATGTCCGCATGATCTAATGCATCCTTGGGATGCAGTGAGCTCATTCTACGGAGGACTATCAGATGAAGGGAAGATGCTCCTTGATTCTTCATCAAGTGGGGCATTTGTTTCCTTAGCATTACCCGAGGCAGAGGAACTAATTGAGCGGATTTCACGAAACACTTCCCTTTGGTATGACAAGAGGGATGACCACGCCGGTATGTATGAACTAAAGGGCCATGTAGCGAATGAGGCAAAGATTGAAGCAATGAACCATGAGATAAAAAGGCTACAATCTATGGTGGAAAAGATGGAGGTGAAAGCAAAGCCTTGTGATGTTGTTAGTTTTAGTGGTGGTGGAACGTAGATGATAAAACGAAGAAGAAATTCCCCGAGTGTCGTGTTCTCAACGATGACAAATTGGAGTAGAATTAAGGGTTGGCATTTATGATGTTAATAGGCAAGAGTTACAAGATTCACTCAAAGTAAAAGGAAGCATAGGATAAGAGGGAAACAAAGGTCAAGCAAAGGAAAATAAGCAAAGGAAAACGAGGAGATGGATGTCCTAACTAGCTCTCGTGTTTGATATTTCTACGGGGTTCTAAGCAATGTGACTTTGGGCTCAATCATGGGAGCTCTTGGAACCATCACCGAGTGGCGTCACACTTGGACTCCCAAGTCCTCATTCGGTTTGGGCATTTCATCAAACACTTGGTCTACCACTCCTCCCGGGCCTAATCCTCTTGGATCTAGGGCGGGGATGTTGTTGATTAGGACTCGTATAGGTCCGACATCTCACAAACTACACTTTCCCTAACTTTGCTACCTACTAAGGCCTTAAATAGGCACAAATCAATCAAATCATCAACCACACAAGACAATAGATCCCTAATCAATCACTTAGAATCAATTGGCAAAAGTAAATCACATCAAACCATTAAGCTAGATTGGAACATCCAATCTCCAATTCCTAACTACTTGAACATAGCAACCATCAAAATCAAATGAAAACCTAAATCAATCATTCAATCATCAACTAAATGGAAATTGTAACTAAGAGAATTAGAATTGCAAGACAAAGGAAAGAGATTACCAAGCTAAGAAGAGAATGATCACACTTGATCTTCAATTCCAAGAGCAATTTCAAGTTCTACACTACTTTACTAGGCTAAGAATGGAGAAAAGAGAGAAAAATAGCTAATCTAAAAGTTTAGAAATTAAATGGGAAAAGAGTCCTCATTCCCTCAGCCAAAAACTTCATTAAATAGTTATTTTTTCCGCACCCAGGGCCGATCCGCACGGGCTCCACGCGTGGATACACACATGGACACACACTAGAATTCGTCCACAAGTAATTCTTGAAGTTGTGGTTCCATAGCAACTTGCCTCACCTCATTTGGACACTCCTAGCTCCGGTTATGCCCGTTTTACCGGCTGTCGCCAGAATGCCTTGCGAAATTTCAGCTTTGTGCAATTTATAGCAAACACACCTGTAATTAGTCCCTAAACCTATATGTGATGAAATTGAGCTACTCTAGAATGTTTTAGTCCTAAAGGACATCTAGCATATTCTACTCCTAAATACCCCTCAAAACACGGCTATCTTTGGCACCTATCACCTTGCATGGCATTAGCACTTTATTGCAACATATGCGGTGGACCTCGTGACACAAATGCTTGTACATCACCTTCCGCATCAGAGTATGTGGAGGCGGTGGAATATCAAAGACGAGTGAACTATAATGCCTATGGTGGAGGAAATCAAGGTCAAAACCAAGGATGGAAGCAAGGTGATGGATGGAATCACAACGGAGGTTTCCAAGGGAGGCAAAACTATAACCAAGGTGGAAAACCCACCTATGGTCATGGTGAGAAGGGTCGAATTGCTTATGGCCCACATCAAGGGCATGGATCTCAAATGTCTCACTATAGACCAAACTTCAACTCCCAATTGGAACATCCTCAACAAAGAAGAGATGATATAAGAGAAGTGGATGAAAGATTGTTAAGGACCATCATGGAGCTAAAAAAAATGATCGGGCTAATCTCAAGCAAGAGATTACCCAAGAAATCCGTCAAGAGATATCGGGCCTACTACAAGAGTCCAAAGCTACCCTCAAGACCATAGAGAATCAAATCCTTCAAATGTTCAAATTGATGTCAGATAGACATTATGGTCAACTTCCGAGCAACACTGAAAATAATCCGAAGGAGAGAGTGAGCGCCGTAGCCACGATAGAGGAGAGCCATGAGGGATGTGATCCAATGGAAATCATATGCGGGATATGTGCTTCAAATTTTTTAACTCCACAAGAGGCATTCTCAATCATATCTTCAAGACCGGCATTCTCAATCATATCTTCAAGGTCTGAGAATGCCTCTTTTGGAGTTCAAAAATTTGAAGGAGAAAGCAAGGCTACCTCTTGTAGCCGTGAAGGAAATGTGAAGGAGAACCATGAGGAGATCACCTCTTGTGATCTTGGGAGTGAAGGCGAAGAGACCGTGCTTTCTAAGCACAAATCAATTACCTCGAAAAGGAAAGAAAGGTACATTTCATGCTTTTATGCAAAAGTTCTTTTATGATACTCAATGTCGTGATTTGTTTGAGAATGATACCTTTGATGACGATGCGTGTCTTGGCAAAGAGACATCGGCATTGGTGACTACGGGTTTCCCCATAAAGAATGGTGACCCGGGAGCTTTTGTAGTTCCGTGTTCTATCAAGAACATAGAATTTTCTAAGGCTCTTGCCGATCTCAGAGCCTACATTAACTTGGTGTCCTTGAGTTTGTTTGAAGAGTTGAATTTTCCTTGTTTGAAGCTAACAAGGCTCACCCTTCACCTAGCTGATAGTACCACTCGGTATCCAAGATGCTTGGTGGAGGACGTGCTTGTTAAGATTGGCGATTTTCTTGTGCCGGTCAACTTCATTATGTGTGAGATGGGTCGAGATGAGTCCTTTGGCTCATTGATTCTTGGTAGACCATTTTTGGCGACGTGCGTGCCCGGATTGATGTGGGCACGGGCGAGATTGCTTTGAAATTCGATGGTGAAAAAGCCAAAACGGGGAAGGCAAATGTTGAGAAAGAAGGCAAACATGGAATTCCATACTACATTGTGTTGAAAATTTTGAAGGACTTAATTGTTTGTATTGGTTAGGAAAGCATCATAAAGAATTGTTTCATTGATTTCTTTCATTGATTGTGATTAATTTGATAGATTGAATTACATTGTAGAACCCTAATGTGAATGCCATGAAATTGCTAATTGGGTTTGATTGATTTCTTGTTATTAGCATGAAATTGATGATGTAATTGGCTTAGAAACATGTTTTAGAGCTTGATTATGCATTTAATTTGTTGATGCACACACTTGATTGATAAATTCCACATTCACTCTTCAACCCTAATTTTGGAATTGGGGAATAAGATGAAGTTGACTTTTGAATTGACTTGCTTTATCTTGAAATTGTGAATGTGTGTGATATTGGAGCTTAATTGTCATGATTTTGATGTTTAGAACTGTCCAACAAAGAGGGAAAATTATGGCAAAATTTTTGAAAATAATTTGATAGCATTTTCGAAAATATGAAGAGGAATTTCGAAAATGAAGGGGAAATATGAAGAAAAAGAATTTGCTTTGAGAGAAGAAGAAAATTAAGAGTGTGGACTAACCAATGTGTTTATGAAATTTCCTATTTCAAAGATTTTTGTAGATCATGGGGAGAATCAAGGAACACGCAAAGAAACAAAGCTATGAAGAAGGTGGCACGAGCCGAGCTAGAGTTAGAGTACAACCACCGAGGACGCAACCCCTATGAATTCCACCACCACTAGAGCCGAATGCAAGAGGGAATAGAGTTCTTCGGAACTTGACTCCCACTCATTAGCTTTGGTGGATGTATATATACAAAGGAAAAAACTTGATGAGGGGACTCTACAAATAATATCCAATCAAATATTACCACATAACAAGATGACTATTATTTGTGAAACGATTTTTTTTAAAGCTTGTGTATTAAATTTCATTGATTAACAATAAATTCTATTTTTAGATTTTCAAAATAGGTATTTATTTATTGTAATTTATCAACGTATACTATACATCTATGAATTTGTTTCATAATTTTGAAATAATTATCATTTAGAAATTTTAATCTAAGAATGCATCACAATTACTACATGAATGCATTGCACACATTTTAGGAGTAGATGTTGTGCATCCACGTCGAACTTAAAGTGCATTCCATAAGAAGTTCACAAGTTCGCATGAGAAGATTGATTCTCATTTGACCACAACTCTCGGTTGTTGTTCAAGTGAGTCCACCCCTTCCCATGAGTCCTTGTGGATAAATGGCGTTCACTGATCTTGACATCACTAATGACATATATATATATATATATATATATATATATATATAAACCTAGTAGTCCACTGTTGAGTATTCTACGACGAGTGTAGCCAAACGTAAAATTAAAATTCAATGTTAATTTTTAATTTTTCTATACATAGCATAGCATTGTAGTTCTCTTTTTATCAATTTTCATTTGTGACTTTCTCCCTTCTTCATTATTTAAGTCAAATTTGTTATTTTTCACAATGTCACAATCACAAGTTCAACACTGTGTTTTTTATTTAAATATTTATATTTTATAATATGATATTTGTTTTTTTAATAGAATGCTTGAAAATTTGTGATTTTAATTTTTTAATGTTTAGAATCTTGTATTATAATTTATTTTATTGTTTAAACATAAAATTCATCATCCAATTTGCATCAAATTTGATAAATTTGCTATTAACAGGGTGTTTGGTTGGAGGGAATTACAATTCTATTCCCACTTAATTCCTACATAATTCTGAATGCAAAAAAATTCCTGTGTTTGGTTGGAGGGAATTGCAATTCCCTCATTTTCATGGAATTAGAATCTCATAGCCTCTCGGGATTTTAATTCCATGGATTTTAGGAAGAAAAAAAGATAGTCATGGGACAAAATTACCCCTCATTTTTTAACCTAAAATTGATACATGACCTTCCCTTCTAAATTATACTGTGTATTATTCTTTGACTTCCCTTCCCTTTGTGTATGTTCATTTAATTTAAATCTTTATATGAAATAACTATTCAAAATTTGCATTATTTATATGCGTTATTTATATACAGCAACTTTCGTGTATGTTCTTTTGAATTCTTTATATGTAGAACTCTTCAAAATTTGCATTGTTTATATGCAACAACTCTAACAATTTGTGAATTAATTTGTCAATTATAAATGTTAATAATAATAATAACAACAACAACAACAACAACAACAACGTGCATTTTGGACTTTATACTATTTATTCCCTCTCAATTCTCATGTATACCAAACATTGGAATTGAAATTCCAGTAATTTTATTCCTGAAAACCAAACATTAAAATTTGAACTCTCAATTTATTTTCGCATTATTCTTTTTCTATGCAATTGCAACCTTTTCCCTCCTAATTTCTTTGATCCTTTCCTCTAACCAAACGCCCGTAATGGATTGAATTCTCACCCCAACGGATTTAGATGCAGATGGGTTCAAATCCACCTTTTAAGAAATTGGATTCACATTCCCTTCAAAATCGCTCTAATCCAACTTTGGCTGTGTAATTATATTCTACATAATTCAAAGATTCTACTACATTAGATGCTTCAATTCAGATAATCATTAATGTTAATGTACCAGATCTAGAAGACCAACGAGATACGATTTTCATTCTTTTGTTTCTTTCCACGTGATTTTATTCTTCGATTTTTGAGAAAAAATAAGATTGAATTGGAAACAATAAAGAAAATTCCTTTCTTGGAAACTCAGACATTATATTCTAGCCTCAATCACATCCTCAAAATCTCTTTTTGAAAGTAGGAGATGCTACTTGACCCATCTTGTTCAAAATGATATGATTCTTAATCCGCGTCACATTATTAAAAAAAAAAGAAAAGATTTTGAGCAAGTTCCATTACTTTTAAATAGCTGGCCGGAGTTACTTCTTACATACTACACAGACTTTTCCTGCAATCTAGTACAGCTAGTTTCACTCGAATTGAATATCATATCAATAATATAATGTGTTTGGGATTGCTAAGGTTTCTGTTTCCATTGATCCTGATCCTTGGGACCATTCCGAGAGAATCTGGTAAGAAACATATCATACATGTGCTTTATCTCAACTAAAAATTTAAATTGATAATGAGTGCATACTTATATTTTTTATATTATATATTATATGTTGAAGATGTAATTTTGTAGTGATATATATGGTAATTGTGATCAGATGGACAGTTTGAGGACTGGTGCATAGCAGATGAGCAGACACCAGATGAAGAATTGCAGAGGGCAGTTGATTGGGCATGCAGGAATGGTGCAGATTGCAGCAAGATAGAAGTGAACCAACCTAGCTTGCTATCTGCCCAACACTGTGAAGGACCATGCCTCCTCTGCTTTCAATAGCTATTTTCAGAAGATGAAGCACAAAGGAGGAAATTGCTACTTCAATGCTGCTGCTCTCTTGACTGCCCTTGATCCAAGTAAGTTCACAATGCCTACACCTAGCTAGTTTCATCTATCTATGCATCATGAAAAACTTTTCCTCTGAATAATGGAGTTCAAAAGAGGAACTCGACTTTGATCAAATGAATGTTCATTAGGGGTTAAGCCCCTTAGGTCGAAGGAATTTTACCCTTAGACGGATATGTTGACCGATGGTTAGTCTATCGAGTGTTTATTTGTATGTAATGTGTACATTGATGTGTTTTTCTTATTATTATTACTTACCCGCTTAGGCATTAGGCGCTAGGCACTCCCGGATGCTCGATTAGTGCCTAACGCAAGGGGCGGATTCACAATTGGTCAGTGCGGATCGTTGCCCCCTCCCCGCGCCCCCTCTCCATTATATATACATTTCGGTAAACGTGTAATGGATGAACTAGTGTAGATGATAAGGTAATGTTAGAGTCTTTAATGTCATGGGTACAAATCCTAGAGCATAGATTTTTAAAATTTTATTTTTTGACTTTTTTTTTTTAATATTAATAGTGAGATTATTATTTTTGATTTATGAGATTAATTTCTAATTTTAATTGGATTCTTTATTTGTAATATTAGGTTAATTTTTTTTAAGGTTAATAGTGAGATAAGTGATTTATAATGTGACTAGTTTTATACGCGCATTGCGCGAATGAGTTAATGTCCAATGTTTATATTTAAATAAATATTTGAAAATATATCAATGCAAGATTATATATGAGAAGTTTATACATGGGTAATTGAATGTCGAATTTTTTTATTTAAATATCTAACTCAAAGTATATGAATCCAAGACAATATAGAAAATTCATTATAATTATTACTAAAATAAATGTTTGCAACCTTGTAAAATCGATAGTCTAAATATTTGGTCTAAAAATGATAGTCTAAATAAATACAGTACTACTTTTAATTTGAATTTTTCTAAGTGTTCTTAATTCTCTTTTGAGTAACATTATCATTGTCTTCATCTTTACTATTTGTTCTCTTCCTTTTTGTTGGTAGTGTGTCGGTTGCAATTCGGTTATTGTTGGTCGCATATATGACAACGTCATGCAATGAGATTATGATATAGGAGCTATGGACTTTCTTTAGGTATTCTGCTTGGGGTTCATTTGGTTCAACCATTATTCTTGAATGAGTTATTGTGGATAAAGAAATCCCTAGTTTAAGAAAAAAGATTAAATAAATTAATAAAAATTTGAAAATTTAAAATATTATGTGTTCCAGATGAGTTGATAATATTTCGATAACCAAATCACAACATACAAGTGCTCCTATATGAGAGATAACATAGACTTCTCCTATTGTATAGGATCACACTAATTGACCAAGTTACATTAACTAATAACAATATTATAACACAATAAATATACCATATATTATATTGCTCACACGCCCCCTCAAGCACAAGGTTGGTAGGGCACAACATTGAGCTTGAACCGCAAAGTCTGAAAGCGCTGAGTAGGTAACGGCTTGGTGAAGACGTCGGCTATTTGATCTTGAGTAGAAACAAAACTGACAAGCAATTCCCCGGACGCGACCTTGTCACGAACAAAGTGGTAGTCAACTTCAACATGTTTAGTCCTGGCATGAAAGACCGGATTTGCTGCCATGTAAGTAGCGCCTAAATTATCGCACCATAACGTTGCCGGTTGGCCAGAGTGAAGACATAACTCACGAAGTAAGGAAACCACCCATGTAACTTCAGCAGCTACGTCTGCTAAACCCTTGTACTCCGCCTCAGTTGACGAACGGGCCACAGTGCGTTGCTTCCGTGAGACCCAGGAAATAAGATTGGACCCGTAGAAAACTGCATAACCGCTGGTTGACTTCCTGTCGATCGGGCACCCAGCCCAGTCCGAATCAGAATAGGCATGCAAGGTGGAGTGAATAGAGGGAGTAATCTGCAACCCCATGTCCAGAGTGCCTTTGACATACCGAAGAACCCGCTTGAGGAGACCCCAGTGATCTGATGTCGGTGCTTGCATAAACTGACAAAGACGGTTAACCGAAAAAGATAAGTCGGGCCGGGTGATAGTCAAATACTGTAAAGCACCTACAATGCGGCGATATTGAGTTGGGTTATCATGTAGTTCAAGAGTAGGAGTGACGAATTGAGTAACTGCAGCTGGTGTGGCTAGAGGCTTACACTCAGTCATACCGGCGCGTGATAATATATCCTGCATATACCGCTTTTGAGACAGTAAATAACCACCATTGCATGGCAGAGTTTCAATGCCAAGAAAGAATCCAGGTGAGCCCAGATCCCTGATTTTGAATGCTGTAGATAACTTGGTTAAGAGAGAGTCAACAAGAACACCATTGTTGCCCATCATGATGATGTCATCAACATAAACGAGCAAGTAAACACGCGACTCCCCTGAAGTATAGTAAAACAGAGAGACGTCAGTCTTGGAAGGTGAGAAACCAGCGGTAAGTAGATAATCATGCAGACGCTTAAACCAAGCGCGAGGTGCCTGCTTTAGCCCATATAACGACCGCTGGAGATGACAAACGTGCCCAGGATGCAATGGATCCTCATACCCAGGAGGTTGCTTCATATAAACTGTTTCTGGCAAGTGCCCATTTAGAAAGGCGTTATGCACATCCAACTGACGGAGTACCCAAGAGTGAGAGACTGCAAGAGAAAACAATAGCCTGACAGTAGTGGGTTTGACAACGGGACTGAAGGTGTCGAAGAAATCTTCACCCGCTACTTGGTTAAACCCTTTCGCAACTAGGCGCGCCTTATACCTCTCAATAGTGCCATCAGCTTTACGCTTGGTACGATAAACCCATTTACAATCGATAATATTCATGAGAGGCGTTGCAGGGACTAATTTCCAAGTGTTGTTATGCAATAAGGCATTGAACTCTTGATCCATAGCGTCTCTCCACTGGGAGTGCCCCACGGCCTGTGAGTAGCAAGTAGGATCTGTGGAAGCATGTAGTGCATAAAACTGCTCTCCAGTACCCTTAGTTTTCCGTCGTGTTCGCATTGCATGACCACCATTTGCGGGCTGGATCCCTGAAGTAGAGGTCGCCGGTGGGGTGTCGGTATGTGTATGAGACGAGGAGGTTGGAACATACTCGGTTGTAGGCTGTTCAGTTGATGCAACCACGGCCGGGGGTTGATGAATAGGAGATATAAGCGGTGCAGTAACCCAAGGTTCAGATGGTTGTGACGCCATAGTTTCCTGTAAAGAAGCCTGAATAGCAAAAGGAAAAACATTTTCAGCGAAGCGCACATGGCGACAGATATAGATTTTTCCGGTGTTTAGGTCCATGCAACGGTATCCCCTATATGAGGCTGGATAACCTAAGAATACACAAGGAGCTGACCGATACTCAATTTTGTGGCGGTTATAGGGACGGAGGTAAGGAAAACACTGACAACCAAAGACACGGAAAAAGGTGTAGGGTGGTGAGACATTGAATAGTTGGAAGTAAGGACTTTTAAAACCTATAGCAGATGAGGGTAAACAATTGATTAAGTAGGTTGCTGTTTCAAAGGCATAGTCCCAGAACTTGAGTGGGGTGGAACTTTGTGAAAGTAAAGCCAACCCAGTTTCTACTATATGTCGATTCCGACGTTCTACCCTTCCGTTTTGTTCGTGTGTATAAGCACAAGATCTTCTATGCGTAATTCCTAAAGATTGAAAAATAGAGTGGAGTTTTTGATATTCCCCACCCAAATCCGACTGAATGGCTTTGATAGAACGCGAAAACCGGCGTTCTACCATTGCCCGAAACAAAGTGAATATTTTATATATATCGGATTTTACATGAAGCGGATAAAACCATGTGTAACGAGAAAAATCGTCAACGAAAAGAACGAAATATCTACAATCCGTACTAGACATAACAGGGGATGGACCCCAAATATCTGTAAAAATTAAATCTAGTACATTTTGTGTATTATTGGAAACCCTATCTAAAGGAAACCTAGCCGACTTCCCAAGATGGCATGCGGAACAGACGCCTGACGAACTGACTTTATTGGCTGTGACAGGACAGTGTTTCAGAACACGGTTTAGAACTTGAACGTGCGGGTGACCCAACCGTTGGTGCCAAATGGCTGAAGAAGCCCGGGCGGTAAGAAACGCAGTGTGTTCCCGTGGGACTAGCAACCTGTATAACCCGCCCGTGGTGAATCCTTTAAGAAGAATCGCTCGAGTTGTGCAGTCCTTCACAAGAAAACAGTTTTTATGAAACTCGAAAAATACATCGTTTTCATTAGTAAAACGATAAACAGAAAGTAATGGAATAGACAAATTGGGTACGTGTAGCACATTAGACATTTTTAACTCGTGTGTGTTAGAATTGATAACCGTGCGACCAACACCAGAAATATCCAAACCTGTACCATTGCCTACTTTCAGGACGTCACTGCCCGAGTACGGATCGGAATGATCAAGGTGCTGGGAATCCGGCGTGGCATGGGAGGTGGCTCCGGTGTCCGGGTACCATGCGTCTGCCGTCGCCGGCGGTGCCGATGCTTCACCGGGAAACGCAGCGTGAGCTTGAGCAGCCGGCCGATCATCATAACGGCGAAAACAGTGGACTGCCGTATGCCCATGTGATCGGCAAATCTGGCACCGCGGCGTTCCGCCTCTGCCGCCGCGACCAGGGTTGCCGCCGTTACCACCACGGCCTCTCCAGTTGCGACCACCTCTGCCGCCCGACTGGTTCCTGCCACCATTGCCCGAGCCGCCTCCATTCCTGCCACGACCCGCATAAAAGGCAGACGGAGGACCATTCGGCTGAGCGGAGTCCAGCGACTGGAAGTCGTCGGCATGCAGAAACTCCTGTGCGCGAAGATGGTCGGCGAGTTGCGGCAACGTGATCGGCGTCGCAGCAGCCGTGAGCGTCCCCGCCATGGCACGGAATTCCGGCCGTAGCCCTTTGAGAATGTACAACAACTGCTCGTCGAGAGTGAGAGGGCGGCCGGCGAGTGACAGAGCCTCGACCAACATCTGAGCTTGGCCGAGGTATTCCGATGGCGTGGAGTTCCCTTGACGAAGCGCTTGGAACTGACCGAGGAGGCTGAGACAGCGAGTCCTCGACGTCGACGCTAAGGCTTCGGTGATGGACTCCCAGACGGCGCGGCTCGTCTCCTTGCCCACCGCGAGGTACATAACCTCGATGGTGAGGGAAGAAACAATTAGGGAAAGAATTCCCTGATCCTGCTGCACCCATTGGTGATAGGCCGGATTCGGCATGGCCGGCGGCGGGGCAGCGGAGGTTGCGGCTGAAGAGAGGATGGTCGCCGGTGGGCACGGCAAAGTGCCATCCAAATAGCCGAGCAGCCCTTGGCTGCGGAGAAAGGGAAGAATTTGGGTCCTCCAGTGTATGTAATTACAGGAGGAGAGTTTGATGGTGATGGAGTGTGTCGCCGCCGACAGAGAGACAGCCGGCGGAGGAGCAGCGGCGAGCGAAGGGGTGATCGCTCCATCGTTGGCCGGAGAAGTCATCTGCGATTATCGGAACGGAAGAGTAGGAAAATTGGGTGTGAGGATCCTAACCTAACGCTGATACCAGATGAGTTGATAATATTTCGATAACCAAATCACAACATACAAGTGCTCCTATATGAGAGATAACATAGACCTCTCCTATTGTATAGGATCACACTAATTGACCAAGTTACATTAACTAATAACAATATTATAACACAATAAATATACCATATATTATATTGCTCACATTCCAAAGATATTAAAAGGTAGTTTCTCGCTTCAATTTGTTGGGTAATGGGTTATTTGAGAACTTTCATTGTCAACAAATCTCCCAAGTAGTTAATATGATTGGTTTCATTCTTTTTTATTTTTTTTTCATGGTATTAAAGAAATACATATGTATCATTTTTTGGTGGAACTACTAATTTATTTAATTCAATAAGAGTAAAATAGAGTGATTCCGCTTCAATTTGTTGGGTTATTATTTAAGTACTCTCTTTGTCAACCAATCCCCAAGTAGTTAATATATAATTAGCTTCAAATTATTTTAAATTTCTTTTTCATAGTATTAATAAAATACTTGGTAACTAAATATATAACATTATTTTGTACTATAACTTTGATATTTAATTACTAGATATTGTAAAAATAAGATAATGGACAATGTAATGAATATCTACTATACTAATAAGAGCCAAAGAGAGTTAGGCCTAATAAGAGTGAGAAACTTAATTATGTCAAATTTGATTGAGATGAGGTTCGAACCAAAGACTTTTCTTATAGAAATTAATGGGTAATTTAAAAGTTAACGGAATGTTAACGGAAAAGAGAATATTTAACAGAAAACTTAACGGATAATCATAAAAGTAAGGTTAAATTAGGTAATCTCTATTAATAATATTAATCTGAATTATCTTAACCATCTATTTGATTAAATAATTCATCTGAACCATACATTTGATTAAATAATTTGACCGCTATTTTTTCTACCCATTTTAGGCCTAATTCTCTTTGGCTCTTATTAGTATAGTAGATTTTCTATTCGAATTACTATATCTAATTAGTTATGTTTTATATTTTATTTTGAATATTTTTTATTGGATTTTAATGTATTTTTATTTTTTTTATACTTAGTCAACAATATTTATGGTTCAGCCTCTAACTGTTTCGTTTATATATATATATGTATGTCATTAGTTTTTATGTTTCGTCATCATTGAAAAAGATTCTGGATCCGTCCCTGCGTAACGCGTTTTATAACATGGTTTCAGATTAGTTAAATTAAAACACAATATGATTATTGAATATATATTAGGATATTTATTTTATTCTTTTACAATGACAGGTCATGGCTCATGCAAATTTGAGGTTCTTCCTTGAATCAAGCGGATCAGAGTTTCTTCCACAAGTGTCAATGAATCTAGCTTCCTATCAAGTTCTGCTGATGCATTTTTAATCTTCTCTGATCTCTCCCTCCCTTGCTTTATGTTACTTATTTCCTTGAATGAATAAAATTACTTCAAAGTTTCAGAGACCACCCACCCACATGTTCACTACTTTCTGTAGTTTTAGTAGGAACCATAGAGTTGAAATTTCCGAATTCGGTATGTGTATATATATATCTATATATATATATATATATATATATATATATATAGAGGAGGCATCCGGTGCGGCCTTGGTCTTGTGTGCGGTCATGTGGCCTGTTCTACACCATTAGATTATTTAATCCAACGCATCAGGTTGATCCAAAATAAAAAAGAGCGCTGAACATTATTAACGCGAATGAGGGATATGTATACTTGTCAGTTTACTACGATTCAAGACCCCGCTGAACTCACCGCGACATGCTCGTTCACGATTCCAAGACGCTCCATTAACCGCGAAGCTTTCCAAGCAAGACACTCCAACAGAGGAACGAGAATGGAGTAATTCACAATAGTCTGTGCATTATCAACATTAATCTGGTTCATATTTGAGATAATATTGGTATAATTCGCAATAGTTTGTGTATTTGGTGTGTGGTGGTTAAGTGATGTGTTTTAATCTGAGAACTTATGCATTTTATAACGTATAATGGTGTGTTTTAATTTTGTCGGTGCATTTGAATTGAGTGGTGTATTTCGGTATGGTGGGGAATGGTGTGTTTTAGTTTGTTCAGTGGTGCATTTTATAACGTAGAATGGTGTGTTTTAATACACATGGTGGTGAATTTTACGAGTATTTGCATTTTGTGTGTGGTGATTAAGTGGTGTGTTTTAATCTGAGAACTAGTGTATTTTATAACGTATAATGGTGTGTTTTAATTTTGTTGGTGCATTTGAATTGAGTGGTATATTTCGGTATGGTGGGGAATGATGTGTTTTAATTTGTTCAGTGGTGCATTTTATAACGTATAATGGTGTGTTTTAATAATACGTTTGCTGGTGCATTATGTATCCTAACATTACCTTCCCCACTTACAATTACCATAAAGTCCCCACTTAAGTTACGCGAATTAAACTTCCTAAATCCTAATATATCACAACCACCGTCGGATCAGCACAATCGAATGGCGCACGCTTGGCCACACGACCGCACCTAACAACACAGCCGCATTTGATTTGATTAATATTCTATATATATATATATATGTGTGTGTGTGTGTGTGTGTGTGTGTGTGTGTGTGTGTGTGTGCGCGCGCATGTGTGTGTGTGCGTGTAGAAAATAGTTAATTCCCAATTTAGTTCTCCACTATAATGATTTTTTCAATTTAGTACTAGTGATTTTTGTGTATTATTAGATCCTCGACTTTGATGATTTTATCTAATTGAGACATTGTTAAGATATCTTAGTAATTTTCCCTTTATTAATACCTATTTAAGTTATCATCGAGTATAGTGGTTTTATCAAATTTAGTCCTCGACTATAGTGGGTTTTTTTTTCTATTTAGCCGGTGATTCTAACAACCGACGGGAACATAAGACTCAATTAGGTGAAATCATTGAAGTTGAGGACCCAATTAAGTACGAAGAGTCATTTAGGACTAAATTGGGTTTTAACACACATCAATTATATATTACGATGTTTATGAATATTGAACAGATACTACCTTGTGTTGGTCTCGAAGAGTTAGGGTGCAAATTTAGAGAGAGGGGGATGGGGAATAAACTTGAAAGATTTTGAAAATTTTAACGATTCTTACAAGTAAATCGAGAGGTTACTTCAACATTTCATAGAGTATGCACAACAAAAATATATTGTTAACCTTTTTTATTTAGTTGTGCACATAATACTTATTCTTTGAAAGTTTAATGATCTTGAGCATGTATGATCGACTATGAATAAAAACAGTAATGTAAGAAATGGATAGAGAGAGAGTTTATAGTGATTAGGCTAAACACTAGCATACTCCACTCGTCTCCTTAAAAATCCTAAGGAAGATTGCACTAATCCCTTTAATACAAAACAGAATGTCCAAGCCTTGAACATTAAGTCGGCCTTGAACTTCTTAAGTTTTTCAACTCAACGCCGAGTTTACTCCACCTCTTTCTACTTCTACAGTGTAGAGTTTCAAAGGTTTGAAGAAAATAATTCTTCTATCTTCTACAAGAAAGCTTGGCTTTGAATGATGAACTTGATCTTCACGTTTGGGTAGCCCAAGCTTCTAAATTTGGATGAAAGTTTGTAGCTTTTTGAATCTCTCTTACTGATCTTTCTTTGAACTTGTTAAGAGAACTTAAATAGCTTGTAATTTTTACTTCAATAGACTAGCTAGCACATTCTTTAGCTTTGAATGAAGGTATTTATAGGCGTTTTGAAAAGGATCCGTTGGAGGGAAACCCATTTCAAACGTCTATTGACCAGCGAGTAGAGACTTGTGGATTTTCTAAAAAGTGGCTTTTGTGTGTTAGACTTTCCAGCAGTTAGACCACTTAATTTGCACAGAACATATCTTTTTGTTTTGCACAAAATGTATAGGCTTTTTTAGGAAAATCATCATCGGGATCTGTACTGTACATAGGACTCTCTTTGCATTGGTCACATTTTACCACAAAGAACTAATGTTTTTAAGGTTTCGAACTATTGGCTCAGATAATGTCTCAAGTAGTCCTTTTGAGCAGTTAACTGGCACTATTCGAGTTACTGCTTCGAACCTTAACACTTTGCTATTTCTCGGTTATGAATGGTTGTCCTTACCATTTGTTCTTTCTTTTACTTGAAAGGTAGGTCTTCCACCATTCGGTCTTTGCAACCTTTCAATCTTGAAATCATCTACTCTTCAACTCTTCTCTTGAACTCTTTTGATATTCAATCCATCGAAACTTTATCTCTGGCTATCCGAAATGTAACCATTCGGGTGACCATTCAGATTGTCTTGACTTATCCTAAATGTATCCTTTCATATTACCATTAGGATTCTTCGAAATAGAGAAAAGAGTTCCTAAGTCAAAAAAGATAAAATAAGTATGTGACTAATAACTGTAATACCCCATATTTTATTAACATTATTATTTTATCCTAAGGTATTGACATACATGAGTTATGATCTCCCGATACTTCAAAAGAATTTTTATAAGTGAGTATAGTTGTTATTGAGCTGCGGTTGTTCGTGCCGGTCACGAACCGTAAAATTTTTGGGGGACGAATTTTCAGCTCGGATTTCTTTGGAAAGGGATGATTAGGCATATTATGACTAAGTATGAACTTCCTGCTTAGTTAAGTTGAAATTGGATGAGCTATAAGGGTCGAAATTTATTTCTGATCGTACACCGCAAAATTTCCGCAGTGTACTGAACTTAGCTCAATTTTGAGGATTAGACTGGAATAAATTTTTGGTTTCAGAAATTATGGGATTTAGATTATTTTCTACCGAAAATTCATCTGTTTTGACCCCAAACTGTCCAAATTGAGATATTTTCTTAAAGCTACCAATAAGGATTTGACACTTGTCACCCAATTGTGATTCCAAATATTTTATCTTGCTTTATAAAGGATTTTCTTCCCATTTCTTGGCCATTTGGCCGAAACATTACAAGGGAAAAAGGGGAGAAAATATTTCTTCATCTTCCTCATCCAAGCTCAACCACCATAGCCATTTCTTCACCCAAGGTCTTCAAACATTCGGTAAATCTTCGTTTTTATTCGGTAAAAAGCTTTGTAATCCTCCCTAGGTTATGAATCTATGTTTAATTTCTTGATATATGATGTTTTGGTGTTGTTTTGGACCTAGGGTTTTAAGGTGAAAATTGGAGAAAGGATCTAAAATTGCTTCCTAAAGTGTTAGTAAGCCTATTCAAGGTAAGGAATCCCTTTATTTGGTTGAGGTTATTTGAAACTAGATAAATGATAGTAAATGATGAAATTAGGAGTTTTATGAATATGTTTCTATACATGATAATGGTTGAATATGCATGTACATATCATATTTATGCCCATATAGGCTTACACTTGTGAAAATATTGACAAGAAATTAAGCTAGTTTCTGGCAGTAACTTCCGTGATTTTCTGGGAAAAATCGGTAAAGTATTTTGATCCAATTTTTTTTATACATGTAGTTCTATAAGTGTAGAAGCTGCATATAAAATTTCATAATTTTTGGAGTAGTATAAGTATGGTTTCCAAAGTATTTTCCAAAACTGGTCCAGAGAGAAGAAAAAAATCCGGACAGCACACTGCCAAGGGCAAAAATGGAATTTTCTGTGTTATTTCGTCAACCAAAATGACCAAAACTTTTTATGGACATCAAGTACTATGAGTTAGGGTTCTACCATAAAAATTTCAAGTGAAAAAGAGTTCGGGAACTATTGTTACCGGCTCAATCTTTCGGACTGCGCCAAGCTGAAATTTTCTTATAAGGAGGTGGTATTATGTATATGAAACCTATGTATATACGTGTAGTATATATGGTTATGTGTGTATTATGTATATATATATATATATACACGTGTGATGTGTGTGTGTTTAAACTATATATATATATATATATGTACATATATGAGTATATATGTATAATTAAATAAGGGTGGTATCTCTATATATATGTGTGGTATGTGTACTTTATGTGAGTATGCATAAATGTGGAAATTGTTATGTTGAATGCATATATACATATGTGTAGTGTGATGATGGGAAATGTTTTGAGCAAAATGGTTTGAGAAACAAGGCTTGTGAACCAAGTTGAAAATGGTAATTGGTTTCGAAGTGGGACTTGATTTCGTGGAAAATATCCAAAAATGATTTGACTCAAGGAAGATGAGAAAGGAGGAAAATGTTTTCAAACCTTAGTTCTAGTAAAAGTGATGAAGGACCTTGATTGACCTACGGGAGAGCTTCAATGCTATGGCCCGATGGTTGGTTACTTGACAAACCTCATGGGAGGGCTTAAAGCGCCATGGCCCAGTGGTTTTGTTTATGTCTCCTTGACAAACTTCATGGGAGGGCTTAAAGTGCCATGGCCCAGTGGTTTTGTTTATGCCGTATGACATGCAATTCATACTGAGGGCGAAGTCTATTCGCCGAGTACTATATCACCCGGAAGGAAAAGGGTCTCCTACGGGGGTGTGCACACTTAAGTATAGTATCTCTATTTTCGGGTAGGAGTCGTTCTTATGAACCTAGTGAGGCTAGCTAGGAATCATTTTAACGTTCCTATAAGTCCAAGGGATCAGTATTAGACCGGGCGATGACCACTGAACCCGAGTTGAACGATCCAAGTGGTCAGTTAAAAAAAGGAGAAAGGATACTCCAAAGGCTTCACACTCACTTACTATCTGGAACTAAGAGGATTTTGAACTATGAATGTAGTTACGCTGTAGCTACGGAAAGGAGATATGTAACACGTATTGAAAATGCCCAAAGTGGTGGGTGATCTCTTTTGAGAAGTGAAGGATGAAAATGCCCAAAGTTGTGGGTGATCTATCTCTGAATTGTGAAAAGTGAAGAGAATGTCCCTTTGAGGGAAGTTTTTCAAAGAAAAGATTTGAGAACAAAGTGTGAGATTTGTATTGTATTTTCTCTTTACTTGCTTATATGCTTAAATGTTTAGCATTATATGATCTGAGTAAGTAAATGAGTATTATATGACCTCATCTAGAGGAAAACGAGTTGAGATGATAATGAATTATTGTCTATTATGTGTGCAAGATGTTATTTGTAACTGTTGCAGGTAGTACCTCGGCTAAAGAGTAAGGTATAGGGTTATCATGTAAAAAGTTTTACCAAAACCTTTATTTAGTTTTGAATAACCCATGGATTTCCTTACTTAGCCGTCGTGCTAACTACACTTCATTGTGTACCTTATCAGATGAAGTCTAGCGTGGGTATGCTCCTGCTTCTATTTCTGATCCTCCAGCTCTGGCTCATGCTCCTGTCCCAGTTGTACTCCTGCCCCCGTTCTTATCCTTGTTCAATCAGTGGTACCCATATTGGTCTCCTGCCTTCGTTAATCCGTTATGCCTCAAGAGAAAAGTCAAGTCTGTCCTTTTTGTACATATTCTTTTGTAGCCTTGGTAAACTTACTTGGCTAGTGAACTCTTGTATATAGGACAGTTACCCTTTTGCTCCCACGTGTATATATATGTTGAGACGTTGGGTAATGTTGATGTGAAACTGTTTCCTTTTCTTTAGCCTGTGCACCTAGAGTGAACTCCGTCTAGTCTTGGCTGGGTTTAGTCTAGGTGTGGCGGTGACTCTCCGGATGTACGGTAAGGTAGATCCGGGGTGTTACAATAACATTCCTAACTTTTGGTATCATCAAAATCTAAATTACAAATGCTCCTAACAATTCTCAACTTTTTGATGAAGCCAAAACTTATACTCATATTATAAGGATGTTATCATTCAAAGTGATTTTATTTCATTCAATTCCACCCATAATTGAGTTTGACAGAATATTTCCAAGGAATTTAAGTACCGAAAATTTAAAACACTATGCAACCCACACTGAAAAACTTTCATTAATATCTCAGCAAGATTACAAATACATTTTAGTGAGTGCACAAAGCATGAGTAAATGCTGCAACGGTAATAATTCGTGCATTTGAAGACTTTTTATTATCAAGCTAAATATCTATTAATTTTCTTAATAATTAAAATAATTCTTAGTCACATCTATACTACTAAAAATATTACTTTGTATTTTTTATAAAAAAGATATAATATTATTAAATTCAAATAATTAAAAATAATGTGCTCACAAGACAAAAGATTTTATTGACTTAAAAATTAACTATTAATTTATTGCTAAATACAAATTGACCATTATTGAACATTATTTATGGTAATTATTGTGTCCCATGTAATACTAAAATTATTAGGTAAGATTTTTATAATTAAGGTATAATTTAATAAAATCAAAAATATTAAAAATAATGTGTCTACAGTACAAAATAAATTACACTTGCCTTAATAATTAATTTTTTTTATCAACTAGCAGGGGATACGGGATACCCAATAGAGATTACAGGTTACCATTGGCGCCAAGCTGGTACACCAATACTATCACTATCGAGAGCTTCTAGTATTTCAGCTGGAGGGGAGTGGAGGACGTGCGCTCCTTTTTCCATCTCCCTTGCTTTGCATGCCAAGATGTCAGCGGTTGTATTCTGTTCGCAACCAACACATTCAACCTTCCAAATATTTAGTTTAGCAACTTCTTGCTTGCAGGCATATTATCAACCGCATTTTCGAATCTCACTCCATTATTTAATCCTTCTATGATATCTCTAGAGTCAGTTTCGAAGATAACTTTGTTAATTCCCAGAGATTGCACAAGTTGTATTCCTTTTAGAAGGGACTAGCTAGGCCTCTACTCCTCTAGCTGTGCATCTGCCGATCATATATTTGAATCCTGCAATCCATTCTCTATTATGGTCTCTAGCTAGCCCTCCACATCCGGCTAAGTTGCTTCTCAGACTATGGCTTCCATCTATATTTACCTTCACCGGTCTATTGGTCGTTTAATCCAACCAATCTGTTTCCAGGATCTGTTTCCTACCATAGTATTTGGTTGCTTGGCTCTAGAGAAAGCAATGTTAATGGCTCTGATTTGTTCTCTGATCCAATAGATTCTATTAGACAGGTTCACTCTAGTATTTGAGAAGATAAGGTCATTCCGCCACTTCTACAACCACCAAGCTGCCACTGCTAAACGTAACACTTGTGAGATGTTTATCATTTCTGCTTTCAAATCCCCTTACTCCTGCATTGAACCATCCCGCGTAATCCATATTTCGTGTTCTGTCTTGAATTTGGGGTAGAAGATTTTCCCAAAAACTATTCGCAATCGGGCATTTTCGTATGATATGCTTTATGTCTCCATTGAAATATCCATAGACTTTTCATGCAAAATCATTTGTAAAACCTCGTCTAGCTCTATTGGCATTTGTCATGAGCCGATCGTGTTTAGCTAACCATAGAAAAGTTGGAATACGGTTAGGTACCTTTAGTGTCTAAATGACTTTCCAAATTTTCTCATCATTGCTTTGAGCTACAACATTTGCAATCTTGTAAGCAGTGTTACAGAAAAGTTCTTAGAGTTCTCACTTCTCCATCCCCAACTGTTTTGTTCCATATTACTAGGACTGAGAATGATTGCGTCTAACTTTTCTATCATACTTGTAGGTTGTAATTCTGAGAATTTATTCCATATCCAGCCTGTATTAGGATCCCAATAATTACAGACTTTTGCTTGGATCACTGATGTTGGTATTTCCCGTACAACGTCATTGTATAGAAGCTTGTGTCCAATCCAGTTATCTTACCAGAATAAGGTATTTCTTCCATTTTTAACATGTCGTTTGAGTCCTTCCTTGAGGATTGGGGTAGCTTTGAGCATTCCCTTCCATACGTTTGATGTTCTTGCTCCAAACCTCTAGGCATCTAAATCAGAGGTTCCATTTGTATATTTGGCTTTAAGTACTTTTACCCACAGGCTTTCTTCGTCATTAATAAACCTCCAGCCAAGTTTAGCTAAGTATGCATGATTCATCGGTTCAAGACTACAAATTTCCAGGCCAACATTTTCCTTAGGCTGTAGAACTGTCTGCCAATTAATCAAGTTGCACTTTCTTTCTCCTTCCGCAGCACCTCATAGGAAATCTCTCGATAGTCTTTCTAGTTGTGAGGTAACTCGAGGTGGAAGGTATGCCGACTGCATGGTGTAGCTAGGAATAGCAGAGAGAACAGATTGACTAAGAGTCATTCTACCTGCCATTGAGAGTGTTTTCCTCTTCCATCTAGCCAATCTGTTTTGCACTCTCAATATCAAGTCTGCATATGACTCCTGGTTGATTCTTCTATGAAAAGAAGACGCGCCTAAATATCTACCCAAATCCTCCACTCTCGGTATTCTCAAACTAGAACTAATAGCTTGCTGGATTTCCACATTAGTATTCTTTGACATAAACAGAGAGGATTTCGCGAAGCTGACTCGTTGTCCAGACATGGAGCATAACTCTTTAAGGCACTTTTTTATGATTGCAGATTGTTGTAATGAAGCTTCGCCAAAGAGTACACGGTCATCAGCAAAAAAAGAAATGGCTTAATATTGGACCTTTTCTCGTGATTTTCAACCCTTTCTATATGCCATTATCAACTGCCTTTTCGACCAAGTGACTCAACCTTTCTATACAAAGAACAAAAGGGGGAGTCTGATAAAGTGACCAGAGCAAGCTGATACAAAATAAGCTTAATGAGCTTACCTGTCAAAACTGTTTCTTGAGCAGTTATAACTGCCTTCTGTTTGTTATCCTTTCTGTTGTTGCTTTCTGTTTTGATCTCTCAGCTGCCTATATAAGCTGCTTGTACTCCTCTCTTCAGCTGTAAGAATACACACACAAACAGTTATGAATCACTCTTCAGTTTCAATCCGAATTCACCATTATCTCTTCAGTTCACTGCATTTCTAGCCAAACTCATCATGGTATCAGAGCCACGCTATCGGAGTTACGCTGCGGCAGTAGTAACAGATGCAAATGACGATGGAGATCAAGCCGAACAGTTCGGAACTTCGTCGCAGCAGGCATCGATGAACCAGAATCAGCGAAATGACGAATTTGATGATCCTCTGTACTTTCACGCTACAGAGAACCCTAATCTGAGCTTGGTGTCACCACCGCTGACTGAAATCAATTATTCCTCTTGGAGCAGATCTATGAGGATCGCACTGGAAGTCAAGAACAAGTTTGGCTTCGTTAATGGAAGTTTTCCGAGTCCTGAAGAGACCGATCCGAAATACGCATCTTGGAGGAGATGTAATCGCATTGTCTCT
The DNA here is from genome assembly GCA_003576665.1 of Ipomoea trifida. Classification (NCBI taxonomy): domain Eukaryota; kingdom Viridiplantae; phylum Streptophyta; class Magnoliopsida; order Solanales; family Convolvulaceae; genus Ipomoea; species Ipomoea trifida. The sequence goes on along the minus strand of CP025658.1, from coordinate 22,422,862 downwards.
TCCTGGATTCTGAGGTCAATCACTCCCAGCATTGCAGACAGTGTCATGTACTTTGACAAGGCATCAGAAATCTGGAATGCTCTTCATCAAAGGTATTCTCAAGCCGATCCACATAGGATATCTGAGATTCAAAACGAAATTTATAAGAATGTTCAAGGTAACCTGACTGTTAATGAGTATTTCACCAAAAGCAATGCTCTATGGCAGCAGTTAAATGTCCTTAGACCATTACTTTTGTGTGAATGCACACCAAGGTGTTCATGTACTCTAATGAAAAGGATGCAGAAAGAAAGAGAAGAAGATCACATAATCCGTTTCTTGGATGGCCTGAATGAAGAATATGAGGCTGTTAAATCAGGTGTTCTAGTCATGGATCCCATTCCTGATATGGAAAGGGTTTTGAACATGACATTAAAGGTGGAAAGAAAGATCAGAAACTCAATTACTCAAAAATGCAGTGAGTTTACTCAAGCAAATGTTGTCCAGGGTAATCAGTTGCAATCAGAAGAAGATCAATCTATTGTGGCAGCAGCAGCCTTTAACAATAGAAGAAAGTTCATCAGTAACAATGGGAAAAATGTACCTAAATGCACATATTGTGGTATGAATGGTCACACCATTGAGAAATGCTACAAGAAGCATGGATATCCCCCGGGATGGGTGGCAGGATACAAGTCAAAAAATAGACAAAATCAGGATATGCAACAAGCATCTAATGCCTCTGTGAGTCAAGTAGGTGACACAGGGCTATCAGCTGATCAATTCCAGAGGCTTGTGTCCATTTTGCATAATCAAGCCCCAAACAGCAATGCCATGACAGTTGCCAGTTGTGGAATTACAACAGAATTCAAGGACTCTATGGAGGATCACAGTGAAGGTATCTTCTACTCAAAATTATGTGTTAATTCTGTTCTAGACATACACAATGTTTGGATATTAGATTCAGGAGCCACAGATCATATCACATGTTCCTTAGAGTTCTTTGAAACCTACCACAGTGTGCAAGGTTTATCTGTCAAATTACCTAATGGAGAATCAGTTAGGGTTACCTGCATAGGACAGATTAAACTTGACAAGAACATATCCCTTCAAAATGTGTTATACATTCCAAACTTTGCTTTCAATATTATATCTGTCAGCAGATTGACAAAGCAGTCAAGTTGTAAACTAGTCTTGGGAGTTGATTGTTGTGATATTCAGGGACCCCTTGGGAAGGTGGTTGGTTTTGCTAAGGAGAGGAATGGACTCTACTTGATCAATAATCCCCCTGGGAGAGTTAATGGACCTGCTGTTCAGTTGAGGAATCAAGACATAGAGAAAACTGTTAGTAATCAGTGTAATAGTCTGACAATGGAAATGTGGCATGTCAGATTGGGACATTATCCCATTGCAAAAATACCTTCTTTGAATGGAATAAAACTTGGTTGTGAAAGTACACATTCTGCTTTTATATGTGATGTCTGTCATTTTGCTAGGCATAAGAGATCCTCATTCCCTCTTAGTGTTTCAAGGGCTGAAAATTGTTTTGAATTGTTGCACATGGATGTTTGGGGGCCTTTTTCTGTAGCCTCTCTTAAAGGAGAACACTACTTCTTAACCATTGTTGATGATTGTAGTAGATTCACATGGTTGCATCTAATGAAACACAAATCAGATGTCAGAACCATATTCCAGACCTTCTACAATTATATTGAAACTCAATTTTCAGCAAAAATTAAAAGGGTGAGAACAGACAATGGGAGTGAATTCCTAATGAACACCTTCTTTAATGAGAAAGGGATAGTCCATCAAAAATCTTGTGCTTACACACCCCAGCAAAATGGGGTGGCTGAAAGGAAGCACCAACATATCTTGAACATTGCAAGGGCTTTGAGATTTCAGTCAGGGTTATCTGAAAAATTTTGGGGTCATTGTGTGCTACATGTTGTCTACCTTATCAACAGGTTACCTACTAATATAAATGGGGATCACTCTCCATTTGAGATATTAACTGGAAACAAGGTAGACTATAATCAATTCAAGGCTTTTGGCTGTTTAGTTTTCTGTGCCACTGTCTCACAAGGAAGGAATAAACTGCAGCCAAGGGCAAGAAAGTGCATTTTTCTGGGATTTCCAGCCAATATGAAAGGTTATATATTGTATGACCTCACTAACAAATCTGTTTTTGTTTCCAGAGATGTCAAATTCTATGAGCAGGCTTTCCCTTTTAAAAATCAAAGGGCTGAATCTACAACAGATTTCAATAAGGCTGGAATAATCAATCCCTCACTCCCTTTGGTTCCCACATCTGTGGAGGCAGAACCAGATTTGGAAACCAGAAGAGGGCCTGTCAACTATCCAGCTGTGATGGACAGTGAGGGCAGAAGAGACTTTGTTAGCAATGATTACAGTCACAATGACCAGAATTCAAACAGTGAAGGGATACATGATCATGCACATGATGAGGTGCCCAATGATTCTAATACATCAGAGATTAACACTGAACAGCCACAACCTAGGAGGTCTGCCAGAATAAGAAATGCTCCATCTAAGCTTCAAGATTACTATTGTCAATCCATTATGGGAAGTAGGGACACAGCAAGAACTTCTCCTCACCCCATGGACAAGTTCATCTCCCATAGAGCCCTTATTTCATCACTCACATGCATAAAGGAACCACAATCTTACACTGAAGCAGTGCAATATGAGCCTTGGCAGAAAGCTATGCAGTCTGAAATTGAAGCTTTGATCCAGAACAATACATGGACCCTGACAGATTTACCAATGGGAAAGTCTCCAATTGGTTGCAAATGGGTTTACAAGGTAAAATACAAAGCAGATGGTTCAGTGGAGAGGTACAAAGCTAGGCTAGTGGCCAAAGGCTACACTCAACAGATGGGAGTGGACTACATTGAAACCTTTTCTCCTGTTGCTAGGATGACCACCATCAAAACATTTTTAGCTGTGGCAGTAGCTAAGGGTTGGGATGTTCAGCAACTGGACATTAACAATGCCTTCTTGCATGGAGACTTGGAGGAAGAGGTGTACATGGTTTTACCTCCAGGTTTCAAGAGTGACAAGCCTAACCAAGTATGCAAACTCCTAAGATCCCTCTATGGTCTAAAGCAGGCCAGCAGACAGTGGAATGCCAAACTGACAAGGGCTTTACTGAGCTATGGTTTTCTACAGTCCACAGCTGATCCCTCACTATTCACCAAATCCTCACACAACTCCTTCCTTGCTCTATTGGTGCATGTGGATGACATATTGGTGGCTGGAACAGATAAGGCTCAAATCAAGGAACTGAAACAGATGCTAGACAGTTCTTTCAAAATAAAGGATCTTGGTCAGTTGAATTACTTCTTAGGGATGGAAGCCTCTAGAAGTCCCTCTGGTATCAACCTATGTCAGAGGAAGTACACTTTGGAGATCTTACAAGAGCATGGCTTCTTGGATGCCAAGCCTGCCAAAACACCTTGTGCTACAGGGCAGAAACTCTTTACTAATACAGGCAACTTACTGGACAGGCCTGAAGAGTTTAGAAGACTAGTTGGAAAACTCTTATAACTCACAAATACAAGACCTGACATATCCTATGCTGTCCAACAATTAAGTCAATTTGTGGACAAGCCTAGAGATAGTCACTTGACTGCAGCTCATAGGGTATTAAGGTATCTCAAAGGATCACCTGGCAGAGGGCTGTTCTACTCCTCTAATTCTCCTATCAAACTCCAGGGCTTCTCTGATTCTGATTGGGCTACATGCTCAGAGACAAGGAAATCCATAACAGGCTACCGCATTTATATTGGTGATTCCCAATAAGCTTAATGAGCTTACCTGTCAAAACTGTTTCTTGAGCAGTTATAACTGCCTTCTGTTTGTTATCCTTTCTGTTGTTGCTTTCTGTTTTGATCTCTCAGCTGCCTATATAAGCTGCTTGTACTCCTCTCTTCAGCTGTAAGAATACACACACAAACAGTTATGAATCATTCTTCAGTTTCAATCCGAATTCACTATTATCTCTTCAGTTCACTGCATTTCTAGCCAAACTCATCAGAGTCGGGTCTCCTTGCCTGATTCCACGCTGTAGCTTAAACCATTCAAATGTATGTCCATTGCATGCAACTACTAGGCTTGATGTACTTATATCGGTCATGATATTCCTTATCTAGGGCTGATTGAAACCTGCAGATTGGAGGGTTGTTAGGATCAAATTCCATGACAGTTTGTCGTATGCTTTCTCCACGTCAATTTTGACAATCATCCATCCTTCATTGCCTTGCTTGTACCTCATCGAATGTAAAGCTTCTTGATACACTAGGATATTGTCCGTGATTTGCCTTTCCCGAACAAAACTCCTTTGATAAGGACCAATTTGTTTTCGCATAGCCGACTTGAGTCTTGTAGTCATTGCTTTTGTTAACACCTTGTACGCAGAATTACACCATCCTATTGGTCGAAACTGATTAGCAAATTCTGGGCTGGGAACCGTAGGAATTAGTGATAAGACAGTATCATTGCAGCTTGGAGGAAGCTGACCAGTTTGAAAGAATTTCAATGCGAACTTTGTTGTTACTTCCTTAACCGCATCCAATGTTTTTTGATATAATCCAGCATGAAATCTATCTAGTCTAGGGGTGATAAGTGCCAAGAATAGTAAAATCTAGGGTCAATTATAGGACAATATTATGTAGTTTCACCACCCATTTATGATCATTTTCATGCGTAAAGACTCTAATAGGATCAAATCAACAAATGCAACTTTAAGAATAGTGTTTTAAGTCATTCCCGCAGGATATAACAGGGCCCAAGGCCAAAAAGAAAGCAACAAACGAAGAAGCAACCAGGCAGGGCTTGACCACGTAGGCATCATGTGTGTAAGAGGCGTGGACCACTTCAAGGGCATTCGCGAGATTTCGACTTTTGGTTGGCTATTTAAGCCCTACCTCAGCATTTGAGAAGGGGAGCCTCAATTTTCCAGATCTGATTTTCCTTAGTTTCTCCCCTTTTGGGAGAATCCCCATTTCCCCTTAGATTAGATTAGTTCTTCATGATGGATGCAAGATGAAGGATGAGAGTGAAGATGTAATAGATCCATTGGACTCCTAGGTATATTACTCTACTCTTGTTCTTGAAAGATTGTAACTTTAATCTATTTGTTTTGGTTGTTTTCTCTTGCTTCGATCTTTGATTTGAATTATGTTTGAGTAGATTAGTTGAGGGGTGTATGTGCCCCATGTTAGATCTTATGATTGATGTTTGAATCCTTCCATTTGCTTGTGAAAATGAAGTAGGGTTTTAGTTTTGTGTGGATGATGTTCTTCATGATTTGCTTCTATTTCGGCCGGAGTAGATAGTAGACTTTGTGAAAGTGAGTGTGTGCGCGATAGCGGCCTCTCACGAGTCCAACTCATCCACATCCACGCCCTCTATCCGAAAGGATGAAGCTCGGGAGGAGTGGTAGGCAAGGTGTTCGATTAAATGCCCCAATCGAATGAGGATTGAGAGTCCAAGTGTGAAGCCACTTGGTATTGATACCGTAGATTCCCAAGTTAATCCCCGAACCTCGTTTTTACAACTCCAATAGAATGATCAATCGTATAGATTAACTAAGTCACACGCCCCCTTGTCCCTTTTCAATTTGTTTCGTGTCTTTCAAACCAATGCCTGTTTTTCCTCTTGTCCTTAGCTAGTTCTTGTAACTCTTACCTCTTAACATCCTAAATGCCAACATCTAATTCGGTTCCAATTTACCATCTTGAGATCGACACTCGGGGAGTCTTGACTTTTCGTTTTAATACATTCCATTCCACATTCACCCCAGCACTAAGACATACACCTTCAAGGGGCCTTAAGTGGTGCCATCTCGAACACAGCTTTTTCAACCTCATTCGGTGAGAATGGTCTGTTTAGAATTTGCCAGTCTGTGCTTAATAGTTCCGGGAAGCTTGCTTTGAGGGGATCATCCAGTTGTAGTTCCATGTCACTAGAGAATAGTTCCATATAATATAAACATAGAAGAGCCACTATTTCTTTGTCATCCGTAATCCATTTCCCATAGGCGTTTCTAAGCCCTTTAATCCTTGAAGAAGATAGTTTAACAGTCGTAGCTGTGTGATAAAACCTTGTGTTATTAATAATTACTTAATTGAAATTTACAATTATTAATAATTATTTATGAGAACTATTAAGCTTTAAAAGATGAGATAAAAAAAAGAATAAGAAGACGAAAACATATAAAAGATGTCATACAATATCTTACATAATGCAAATTAATATAAAATTTAATAATTACTTCGAAATCAAATACAGAAAAATGAATAAGGGTCAAATAGGTAATCGAACTACACACCAAATTGCAAGTAGGCCATTCAACCCAAAAAATCTACAATTGGGCCCCTGAATAGTGCAAAATCAAACAATTGAACCTAAAGTGACCTGTTGATTGGATAATTATATGATGTGGAGGTTATCAAATTAATTTTTATTTTAAAAAAGGGAAAATTGCATTTTTCGTCCCTAAGTTATAGGGTAATTGTAGAATTCGTCCCTAAGTTATGGTAATACTCACTTTTCGTCCCTAAGTTCTCGTTAAAGTTGCACTTTTCGTCCCTGGGTTATTCAAATTGCAAATTTTGTCCCTAAGTTATCATTGTGTTGCACTTTTCATCCTTCACTTAAGTTTGCAAACTTCGGTAAACTTTCGTTTTTAAAAATTTTAATCGAACTTTTTTAGTAAACTTCGTTAAAAAAATTGGTATTGAACCGGAAAAGTTCGATTACAAATTTTTTAAACGAAAATTTACCGAAGTAGTTTTCGTCCCTAACTTAAGTTTGCAAACTTCGGTAAATTTTCGATTTAAAAAATTTTTAATCGAACTTTTTCAGTAAACTTCATTAAAAAAAATTGGCATTGAACTAGAAAAGTTCGATTAAAAATTTTTTAAACGAAATTTACCGAAGTAGTTTTCGTCCCTAACTAGTTTGCAAACTTCGGTAAATTTTCGTTTTAAAATATTTTTAATTGAACTTTTTCAGTAAACTTCGTTAAAAAAATTGGCATTGAACCGGAAAAGTTCGATTAAAAAATTTTTAAACGAAAATTTACCGAAGTTTGCACACTTATGTTAGGGACAAAAAGTGCAACGCAATGATAACTTAGGGACGAAATTTGCAATTTGAATAACCCAGGGACGAAAAGTGCAACGTTAACGAGAACTTAGGGACGAAAAGTGAGTATTACCATAACTTAGGGACGAATTCTACAATTACCCTATAACTTAGGGACGAAAAATGCAATTTTCCCTTTAAAAAATTATTTTAATACTTAAAAAAAAAAAAAGAAGGAAAAAGCTGCCGACCATTCCTTTTCCCATCCTTCGTTTCCGCGTCTTTGCCTCTGGAGACGAAGAGAGGCTCTTTCGGAGTACTCCTACATCGCTGCAATGGAAATTGTTCTCTTCTCCCATCTTCTCTATTCGCCGGCTCCGATGGCAACTCTACTGGTACTACTGTACTTACCTCTCTTCGATGGTACTTGTTGACACTGAAATTTTATTAAATATGTTTATTTTTGAATATTATAATATTTGAATATATTTTGGATAATGTTGATATTATCTAGATATTATCTAATTTGTTTAATTAAATAATATTAAAGGAGTTTGAACTTATAAAAACTCTTGTATGCTACCGTTATAAATAAGACATCTCATTTCTATGTAATCATCCTAGGAAAAATTATAGAATCACCTTCAATAAAATGATTTAAAAGCCCCTCCATGAAGATTATGCTAAATGTTGCTCCAAACCCCATTGAAGATCAAACCATTTAAACCCCGGAGGCCCTTCAATGAAGAACAAGCTATATATACAAGCCCTTCTTTGAATATCAAGCCACATGAAATTCGGAGAACCTTCAATGGAGTGTTCGAGCATCCAATTGAAGAACCAGAGGACCATCCAGACTTCCAGAGCTTGTACCCATACCCACATTGATACATACATGTAACCAAACTTGAATTCCAAAATATTATTCAAAATTTTGTGTTTACAGTACTACATACTCTGATATACATATAATTATACGGTTCTTTTACATATACTCCACAAAACTTCGCAGAGATGAGGCACCAGTTTCCTGGGATGGTAACTAGTGAAAACATTCATTTTGTTCAATTGTAAAATTTGGTGGAGAATGTGACCTATTTGATGTCTTAATAAAAAATAATGATAATTGTGATGCATTTCGAATGGAAATTAAAATATTGAGTTGGAGAGATTCTTTGTAGATTATTTAATCTCATAGATTTTTTAATGTCCAGTGTGAATATCATGTTAGCCAGCTAGGTCTTGTAAAAATTCCAAGCGTGAGCAATGCGGTAAGGTTTCCCCAACTAGATTTTTATAGACTATAAGATTGATTTCAACATCTGTCTATTTATGGTACCTAAACTATCTCATATGCAGCAACATAACTCATACAAGTCTCGTGAAGAAAAATATCAATTAAAAGATAGAGCATATGAGGCTCTTAGAACAGGAGCTGCTGAGGAACATGAGGTATTTTTCTTGCTGGATATGTCACTGCTTTTCTTCTTCTTATTAAAAGATATTTTTTAATTGCATTCTCAATTTTTACTTAGATTAGATTCAAATGCTACTCTACCCTTCATAATGTTGAGCCAAGCATCAATGTCATTTTTCGCTTGCTAGCTTTAACCTTTGGTCATTCCAACATTTAAATTAACATAGATTCATAGTCTAGGAAATAATTTGCGATAATATGGTGTAGATAATAGATAAGTTGAATAATATATGGTTTATAGTCTAGGGTACTGCCCAACAATTATCATTATGAATACTTTTTTTTTTTTTGTACATGATCAATGCAAACCTAAGTGGTTTCAAAAAAAAAATGCAAACCTAAGTATACATTGATGCTCAGTTAGAAAAACTGGTAACATGGTTGAATTCAACTATATGCTCATACTTGTATGCTTTATAGTTGCAATCTTAAGATTAGTTGACATGTAGAAAGTTGTTTGTGTAGGCTTTATGAAATTTCTAGTTGATACTCAATTCATTACTTCATTTGAATACTATAGATTGAGAAGGCTAAATCGGAGGAGAAAGAAAAACACAGGGAGTAGATAATTTGCATGTTGCAGAAAGATAAAGATCATCATGAAATGCAGATTTCTTCATTAAACCATGAGTTACAACTGTGCGAAAAGACATATGAAGAGAAATGCTTGAAATTGGAAACACATGCAGAGCAAACGACAATCGAGTTAGGGAATAAGATAATGGAACTTGAGTGTCTTCTTACTGACTCAAAGAAGAAGGCGGAAGAACTTGAAGCTTTTTCAAAATCAAAGTTGCTGAAATGGAAAATGAAAGATTGTGAATCTTGAATGCAGGTGATATCCTACTTGGTTTCTACTTTGTTTTTAAAACAAATTAATCGACTGTATTTATCACTGTATTAGAAACAATAAATAATAAAAACAGTGCAGGAAAAATAAATGAACCAGGATATGTTCACGCAGTTCGGAGCACCTTCTCCTACATCTGCGGGGCCACACAAAGGTGAAACCCAACTCCACTAGATGATCAAAGATGTTACAAGGTTCTTTAGATATCCATCCTCATGATGGCCTAATCTATTACACCCACAAACATCACCATCTCCTGAGTTGGTAGTGTATCAACTTCTTCAGCTTTCCCGGGCCAAACAGCAAGTCTTCCACTTGATGCAGTAAACAAGACAACAACATAAAGCTAGTCTAAGAAGCCATATTACAATGATCTTGAGTCTGTGTCAGACTAACAGACTTTACAGATTAAAACAGTAGGCTAAGACTATAACAGTAGATCTTTAATGTTAAAACAGCAGGGAACTTTTACGATCTTTTCAGTGAAATCTGCAATGTAACTTCTGAGGCTTCATCTCTATTTATACTTGAATATCTGAGCTCCTTCCCTGTATTAGATCTCCTCAATTCAAGGTAAGGCACTCATCTACATCTTGCCTTGATTTTCTCATCTCTGACAATTTTGCTTGAATAAACAAGAGCCATTCATCCCATGCAAATTAAACAACTCTAAAACTATACCTTAGGCATAATTAATTAGACCACTTAATTAACAAATAAATTGCCAATTAAAACTATACATTAATTTCCCTAACAGAAAAGAAAAGAACATGTCTACAAACACTTCATAGAGTCCCAGTCTGGATCTTTGCAGGTTTACATTGATTTTTATTCTTATGTGTTAGGAATATATTGTAATTGTTTTGATGAACCAAAAATGTAATATTAGACCCCCAATTTTATTTTGAGTCTAGTATAGGATTACGCCGAGTACAAACCTAGTCGATTAAGTGGAAATTACAAGAGTATAAATTTTAATTTATACTTGTAAGTCGTTCGCTTCCACTTTACAAATTGAGAAGAATTTGGAGATTGATCAAGCCAATGGACATCCGGAACGTGACAACATGGTTCAAGTTGCAAGAATTAAAACTAATTAATTCAAGATGAGGATATTGCAATTAAAAGTCAAAATTGATGTCAACCTTAAATGGGTTCTCTCACAAATATTTTAGAAGTTAACTCATGCAAAGGAATTATTTTTGGAGATGATGATGACCTCTTGAAGCAAAATGGCGTGGCCAACTTTGAGTAAGTTGACCGTGTGGAAAAATCAAAATGGATGATGACTTACTTTAAGATTTATTTTGGTGATGAGGATGACTAGCAACATTTATAGAAGACTTAATGTGAGGATGACTTAGCCTTTGAAATTCAAAATTGAGGATGAGGATGACTTAACCTTTGGAAAATTAAAATTGAGGATGAGGATGACTTGGTTTCAAGGCTAAATAAAGATCCATGCAAAAAGGTCAATCACATTAATTGATGGAGAGGATGACTGTGACTTCAAATGGAAAGAGGATGACTTGCTTGCTTTTTAGAAGATTAAAATTGAGGATGAGGATGACCTACCTATTATTTCATGCAAGGAGGAAGAATTACGTATCATCCAAAGGGGGAAGGAATAAATTTATTTTGAGGCTAAGTACGGCGTGATCAAATAAATAGGATGACTTATTTATTTCAAAAGGAGTTCAACACTGCCTACAACACTTCTAAAAAGGGAAATATTATTTTTCCTAAATAAAGCATGAGGATGACTCGTAAAAGGTGAATTCAAATATTCTTGCTACATGTAGTTGAAGATCATTTTGAGAAAAGTCAGAGTACTTTTCGGTGGCATTAATTATGCTCAAGCAAGAGTCACCAAACAGATATATTTTAGAGCAACCTGACTTATGGATTATGAACAAAGTCAAGTGTTCACATTACCAAAGTCAAGGATGGATGACTACAAGTTACAAGCTAAGGAAAATTATGTTAGTGATTGAAGAAGAACATTGGAGAACTATCGGAAGCAAATATTCAAATTCATCTGACAGAGCCATCAAAGTTGACAAAGATAATCTGAAGACATTTAATGCTCTGAATAAACATAACGGGAAAATAGCTAATTTAGCTATATAAACCCAAGAAAACGTGATGACAAGTACGGGGAACTAAAAAAGGGGTTGAGAATACGGACACAATAATAGCATTGAGAGTACAACAAGTGATATCAAATTGAGCAAGTGTTAAGTATTAAGCTAAACACGAGAGAAATCAAGTCTTAGAAAGAAATACTTTTATTTTTTTGAAAGAAACTGTAGGAGTGTAGCTTTGTGCAAAAACACTCGGGAGAAACTAAGTGTAGCAGGGTGCAAAACACTTGGTTGAATAGCTTTGAGCGAAATACTCGAAGGAGTGCAGCTTTGTGCAGAACACTCGTGGAGACTAAGTGTAGATGGGTGCAAAACACTTGGTTGAGGAGCGTAGCTGGGTGCAAGACGTTCGGGTTTGAGTGTAGCTGTGTGCAAAGTCATTCGAAGTAGCAGAGTGCTAGAAGGGCACTAATTCACTATTTTATATGGGTTATTGAAGATAGTGGATCTCTCCTTGGAGGAAGGAGAAAGTGGAGTAGGAGGATTACATCACCTCCGAACCACTATAAATCCCTATGTCCATTTACTTTATATGCTTACATATCTGCATGCATATTTATTCATCTAATCATCACATGCATTACACTTTGTCACACTAATTATCCTAGAGCTTCCTAGATTCAGCTTTAATTTAATGTGTGATTTGATGCATCCCTACTTTTTAAATGCACCGAAATTTTACCCATTTTGGGCAAATTGAGCAATTTCAAATCTTACCTTATTTGACCAAATTACCCTTCTACTTTTTAATCCAAAGCTTTAATGACAAGGGTATTTTGGAAAATGAACACCAAATCTTTGACCTATAAGAATCATTGATTCCAACTCACATTTTTAAACCTAAAAGCAAATCTTTTCATCTTCCAAACTCACTCAACCCGTCATACTCAAGAGCCAACCCAAACCAAATTATTCATTCCAAAATTCGAACAAACCCTACACATTCCTAACCAAAATTCATTCAAGCAAAATCTTACCCACACCAAATTATCCTCTAAAATGGCATCTACAAGCTCTACCCAACGCGAATGCACCCAAGTTGAAGCACCTATTCAGAAGATTCATTCGGGACATCTACTCACAAGAAGATTTCATGAACATCTCAATCAACCCAAGAATTGCTCAAAATGTCTTCAATGGAATGGAAAGAAGTGGCATTTTGAAGGTATGCACTTTTGGATATGTGGGTATGTTTATTGATGAAGTTAGTGAATTTTTTGAGCATGCCACAAATAGGATTTCGCATATAGAATCTATGGTTGGTAAGGTTCATGTGCAAGTTGATTTGGATGATTTTAGAAATTTATTTGATGTTGATGAGCATGCTATTAAATTTGAGGATTTCTTATTTGATTCACATGATTATTGGAGTATGGTACGAAGAAATGTGAACATAGTTGTGCCGAAGCTATCAGGTTTTCGTAGAGATATTATTTGGGAGTATGCCAAGTTGCTAGAAATTATTGAAAAATATCTTTTGTGCAAACTTGGTGGCTTTGATAGATTAACGTCCCAAATTTCCCGTATTATATATGCTATGATGAAAACCGAGCGTGAATTGGATTGGAGTGGTGTGATGTATGAGAGGTTGGTTGAAATGGTAAAATCAAAAGACAAGCTCGGGTATGGCATGTTGATTGGTGAATTTTTGAGAAGAAAAGGAGTAAAGATGGGTCAACCAAAGCCAATTGCCAACAACAAATTTTTGTTTCGCATCAACGCAAAGAATCCCGAACCGGAGGATGTTGTGGAGGGAGAACTGCGCATAAGGCAAATCCCACCAATTAGGAAGAGAAAGAGGACTCCTAGAGTTGAAATAACAGTCAATGAAGAGGAATTGGTGACCGGAAGGGAGTTGGTGGCGGTAAACACGACTAGTGACATCGGAGGTGATTTTATGGATGTCTTGATGAATGACCAAGCTATTCGTGGAACAAATATTGAAGAAAATCAAGAAATTCATCAAGAGGGCCGGATGGAAGTTGAGCAAGTTGAAACAAATCTTGTTGATGTTTGTGTTGAAACTGAAGGTGATGTTCGTGGAGTGGAAATTGAAAATGATGTTGAGAAGGTTGAGGCCAACCCAAGAGATATTGACATTGAGAATGTTGATGGTGACAACCTTGTGGATGAGGCTAACTTAGACACAAATGTTGAGACCACTAACTTTGTGGATGAGGCTAACTTGGACAAAAATCATATTGTGGTTGAGGCCAACCAAGGAGTTGGATTTATGTCACAAGTTGAAAGTGACACACGTACCAATGATGATGAGGCTGACCATGGTGATCTTTATGGTTTAAATATTGAAGGTGACAATATTGAACGTGGAAGTGTTGAGGCTAACTTAAATGCCACAAATAAAGGGGTTGAGGCTAACCCACATGATGATGAACAAGGAGAGATTAATGTTGGTCTTGATGATGTTGAGGCCGAGAGAAACCAAGGAAGAGGCATTGAAGTTAATTCAAGTGAAAGTGATGATGATGTAGCAGTTGAAGTTGGACAGACTAGTACATCTATACCTAGACCTGTGCCAATAAACATTGAAGGCCGAATGCAACAAACCAGGACAATTTCGAATTTAGCAAGGGAAAATTCGAATGAAGTGATTATTGCAGCACTTAAAGAATTCAAGGAAGCGGTAAGCAGTACAGACAATACACTGTATACCAATTTCTTGAAATTATTTGAACAAATTGCAAGCATGGAACGAGGTGTGCACAGGTTGAATTCAGTGATCAAGGATGAGTTAAATGGTTTTATTGCCAAGATGATGATCACGTTGGAGAAGGAAAGGAAAGCAGTTAGTGAAGTGGTAACTGCTCACAAGGATGCAAATGATATAAGTAACCGTGTCCTGGATCAAAAGCTAAGGCATATCATGGCTCAAGTGGAAAATTTAAGAAGTGTGACAACAAGGAGCAACTTGTCACATGAAGCAAGCTTTGATGTCTTGCAAGGTTGTCTAAACACTCTAGTCAACACCATGCAAGGAATGGAAAAGAAGATGGAGGAGATGAACGCAAGACACAAGGCCGATTCAAATCTTATCAAAGAAATGAGATTGCAACAAAAGGGTGACATGGTGATGTTCAGAAAATTTTTTAATGCTACCAAAAAGGGGGGAAGAAATGATACCCTCTCATTTTGGTGGTGGATCATCTTCACAGCGGGAAGAAGAAGGGGCACCACCTACTTTTTAGTTTGTTATTGACTTTTCAGGTACACCTGTATGTATTGATGTTCAAGAATCACCTACCCGAAGGAGCAATACTCACCGAAGAAAGGACTTTGAAGGAGTGTGCACAATGCTACACTAGAGGAGTGTTCCTCACTAGTGATCCAAAGGAAGTCATCGAACACTACATGGAAGGAAGAGTCAAGGAGAAGTTCCTACACGATGACTGTAGAGGTAATTTTACGAAGCTTAGAGCTAGAATTAATGACATGATTGGACTTTATTGATTTCTAACTTCTAGTATGTTATGTATGTACCACTATTACAATTTGTCACTATGGCTTGTTATTTGATATTAAAATTTTATGGTACGAATTGTTAATTTTAGTGGTTATATTTTTGTTGTTTTATTGCTTTAATTTTAGACACAAGCTTTAAATTTTGTAACATGCAATTTGATGGTGAAAAAGAATTGTTAAGAAAAGATTAAAATTGAAATCAAAACCTCAAAACATTGCAATCTCTCGTGTGTGTCTAATTATAAAGCATGTAGGTCCAATTTATTGTAAACTCATCAAATTGGCTAGTCAAAATAAAATTAGAAAAATGAAAAATCAATTTTTGATTGGACTAAGCCAAAATGTTCGGGTATAGGATTTGGTATCATAAAAAAGGGGGAATTGTTAGGAATATATTGTAATTGTTTTGATGAAACAAAAATGTAATATTAGACCCCCAATTTTATTTTGAGTCTAGTATAGGATTACGCCGAGTACAAGCCTAGTGGATTAAGTGAAAATTACAAGAGTATAAATTTTAATTTATACTTGTAAGTCGTTCGCTTCCAATTTACAAATTGAGAAGAATTTGGAGATTGATCAAGCCAATGGACATCCGGAACGTGACAACATGGTTCAAGTTGCAAGAATTAATTCTTTGGAAGAATTAATTAATTCAAGATGAGGATGTTGCAATTAAAAGTCAAAATTGAAGTCAACCTTAAATGGGTTCTCTCACAAATATTTTAGAGGCTAATCATGCAAAGGAATTATTTTTGGAGATGATGATGACCTCTTGGAGCAAAATGGCGTGGCCAACTTTGAGTAAGTTGACCGTGTGGAAAAATCAAAATGGAGGATGACTTGCTTTAAGATTTATTTTGGTGATGAGGATGACTTGTAAAGATTAAAAAGGGAAGGATGGCCTTACTCTTTAATATTGGTGATTGGTGATGAGGATGACTAGCAACATTTAAAGAAGGCTTAATGTGAGGATGACTTAGCCTTTGGAATTCAAAATTGAGGATGAGGATGGCTTAACCTTTGGAAGATTAAAATTGAGGATGAGGATGACTTGGTTTCAAGGCTAAATAAAGATCCATGCAAAAAGGTCAATCACATTAATTGATGGAGAGGATGACTATGACTTCAAATGGATAGAGGATGACTTGCTTGCTTTTTGGAAGATTAAAATTGAGGATGAGGATGACCTAACTATTATTTCATACAAGGAGGAAGAATTACGTATCATCCAAAGGGGGAAGGAATAAATTTATTTTGAGGCTAAGTACGGCATGATCAAATAAATAGGATGACCTATTTATTTCAAAAGGAGTCCAACACTGCCTACAGCACTTCTAAAAAGGGAAATATTCTTTTTCCTAAATAAGGCATGAGGATGACTCCTAAAAGGTGGATTCAAATATTCTTGCTACATGGAGCTGAAAATCATTTTGAGAAAAGTCAGAGTACTTTTAAGTGGCATTAATTATGCTCAAGCAAGAGTCACCAAACAGATATATTTCAGAGCAACCTGACTTATGGATTATGAACAAAGTCAAGTGTTCACATTACCAAAGTCAATGATGGATGGCTACAAGTTACAAGGAAAATTATGTTAGTGATTGAAGAAGAACGTTGGAGGATTATCAGAAGCAAATATTCAAATTCATCTGACAGAGCCATCAAAGTTGATAAAGATCATCTGAAGACATTTAATGCTCTGAATAAACATAACGGGTAAATAGCTAATTTAGCTATATAAACCCAAGAAGACTTGATGACAAGTACAGGGAACTAACAAAGGGGTTGAGAATACGGACACAATAATAGCATTGAGAGCACAACAAGTGATATCAGATTGAGCAAGTGCTAAGTATTGAGCTAAACACGAGAGAAATCAAGTCTTAGAAAGAAATACTTTTATTTCTTGAAAGAAACTGTAGGAATGTAGCTTTGTGCAAAACACTCGGGAAAAACTAAGTGTAGTTGGGTGCAAAACACTTGGTTGAATAGCTTTGTGCGAAATACTCGAAGGAGTGCAGCTTTGTGTAGAACACTCGTGGAGACTAAGTGTAGCTGGGTGCAAAACACTTGGTTGAGGAGCGTAGCTGGCCTGGGTGCAAGACGCTCGTGAACCTAGCTGGGTGCAACACGTTCGGGTTTGAGTGTAGCTGTATGCAAAGGCATTCGGAGTAGCAAAGTGCTAGAAGGGCACTGATTCACTATTGTATCTGGGTGATTGAAGATAGTGGATCTCTCCTTGGAGGAAGGAGAAAGTGGAGTAGGAGGATTACATCACCTCCGAACCACTATAAATCCATGTGTCCATTTACTTTATATGCTTACATATCTGCATGCATATTTATTAATCTAATCATCACATGCATTACACTTTGTCACACTAATTATCCTAGAGCTTCCTAGATTCACGTGACAATACCTTTTGCATGCACAAGACATATTTTTTACTCAACTTCATCCTCATCAAGCTTATTAGTTGTTATGTTACGAACCCAACTATTCACTGCTTAGACTATTTGATCTGGGTTTGATAGTTCTCACATCCGCATGCAAGCCAAACTTTATATACTTGTTAGTTGACCTATTCCAGAGGTTTCCAACGTGTTGCATGTCGTGAAGCTCTTCATTTTTAAGTAATTTTGTTTATAGCACTTTACCGTATTATTATTTCCGCTGTGCAATTCAAGTTAAATTTATTCACTTGAATTCTCTCTGTTAAAGTGTTATAATAATTTTTGAAAGTTAGAAAAGTCTATTCAACCCCCTCTAGACTTTTCCACCCTATCGGGACCATCATTATGCCTTATCACTGAGTATCATGCTTAATTATGACATTTTAAAGTTTTGTTAGGCATTGAGAATGGCATTTGAGTCTTTAAAAAAAGATGTTTTGCGGACCAAGGAGATCTATGCTGAAGAACTATACAACTTTGGTGAGGATATCGGTTAACCTATTGTTCATTCTTAACTTGTGGATGTTTGATTTCATCTTTTCCAGAACTGAATGATGATATAAACCTTTTATTTTTATTAGGATTTGATCTCAAGGGGCTAATAGAAGCTGCTCAGAATTACCATATTGTGCTTGAAGAGAATAGAAAACTTTACAATGAGGTTCAAGACTTGAAAGGTTAATGACATGTAATATAAATATACTTAATTTGTATACAAAATGAATTTCAGCTAACTATGAACACTGTTGTGATGAACATTGCTTTATATTGCTTTAAAGTGCTTTTATTCATTTTAAGCCTTCAAATATTTACTACACAAGAACACTTTTGTTATTATGAATTTGTGATTGAGTTTGAATGTGTTTTGATATAATATATAAATATATTTTACAATTATATTATTCAAGTACTATATTATAGATTTAAAGCATGCATGTAATATTAATTAGTGGGTAGCTTTTATTTTTTTTTAAACAATATTTAAATTTAGCAACGGACTGAAAATCCGTAGTTAAATTTAGCGGCGGATAATTCCGTCACTAAACTGTAGCTAAATGACACCAAATTCAAATAATTAAAACAAATTAGTGACGACAATTTCCGTCACTACATGTAGCGACGGACCGTAGCAACGAAATTTTCTGTCGCTAAGTCTAGCGACGGAAAAATTCGTAGCTCCCTTGCAAATTCGTCACCAAATCATCACGGTAGGAGTCTAGCGATGGAAATATTGTGGGTGTGGTGACGGTTATTCCGTCGCTAGACGTAGCGACGGAAATTTTCGTCGCAAATTTCAGCGTCCAAATCTTCGTCTGGAGAAATATAGCGACAGATGATTTTCATGTAGCGACGGAAATATCCGTCGCTAAAGAAAAAATATTGTGTCGCTAAAATCTAGCGACACTTATTTTAGTGACGGACAATATCCGTCGCTAAACTGTTTAGCGACGGATTTCTCATGTTTAGCGACGGAAATCGTCTATCGCTATTTTTGCATTTTTTTGTAGTGGGAAGCCAGGTCCTTCGTCGGAGGGGAAGGGGTGGCCGATAGATTATTACTTTTCTTTGTAATAGTTTTTATAAAAAAACTTATTAAAATGATTAAAAATAATAATAATTTGGTAACCGCCACGTCATCTAATCATTTGGTCAACAGGTCACTTTAGGTTCAATTGCTTAAATTTGTGCGGTTCAGGGACCTGATTGTAGCATTTTTGAATTGGATGACTTAATTGAAATTTGGTGTGTAATTTGATGGCCTATTTGACCCTTTTTCTTATAGAAAATATTGCATGAAACATTGATTTCATCTAAACGAACTTTGATCTTCTTAAATTTGTGCTCCTTTGCCTTCTTTTGCTTCATCCACACGAACTTTGTTTCCCCGTTCCGCCCCCATCCATTTCCACGTATTTGACATGTGGATTTTCTCCAAAAACTACATGGATTTCTCCTTGCACACCGACAGATCGGTGATGACCTTGGCATTCTCGCGGTGGTTTACGACGGCTTTTTGCTACGACAATTAATTATTATCATAAAGTGATGTTTTAATATGATTTAAACAATTATATTATTATTAAAATAAATATAGAAAAAATAAAGTGAAATAATTTAAAAAGTAAATATAGTGTCAACTATTATATAATTATATAATAATGAATATTACATGTCAATTTATAAAGTTCTAATATGATTTCTTACTAACTAGGTAATAGAAGTGAATGAGGGAGTCACCAGCATGGGAAGAGGAGGGAGACAGTGCAAAATGAAGAATGTATTTATAGGAATGTAGAGAATGTGAGAACTATAAATTTGTATAATTTTTCAAAACGAAAGTGTAATCAATTTTTTAAAAGTTTTTAAATAATTTTCAGTCAATTAGTAATATCATTTTCGTTTTCCAATTTGTCGGATTTTCATTTCCTTTTCCATTAGGATCTTTTTATGTTTTCAATCAATTAGTAATATCGTTTTTTTTTTTTCATTTTATCTTTACTATTGTTTGGGTAGGAATTTTACAAAGGATGATTTTATTTTTATTAATAGTAGTATAAATATAGAAGTATAGATAAGTATTTGAATTATCATTATTGGAGTAAATAATAATTAATAAATTATTATTTCTTATAAAATTACGTATAATTTTCAAGAAATTTTCTTATTTGTTTTCATTATTCCCACAATTATAATGGTTTAATTATTCTCATAATTTAGTAAATAAAATGTTGTTACCTATTAAGCTTTATTAGTTTTTTATTAATAATAATGATACGTGAATATAAAAACAATATTACCAATTAAAAGACATTAGTTAATTTTCATTTTACATTTTCTTACCAAAATAAGTTTTATTAATTATTTGATCAATAAAATATGTAATTAATTGACTACAAAAGTTTGGGCAGGAAAACGAAATAGGACGATTTTACTTTTATATATAGTATAGATTTCTATTTTACATTTTCTTACCAAATAAAATTTATTAATTATTTGACAAATAAAATATTTAATTAATTGACTACAAAATTTTGAGCAGGAAAATGAAATAGGGGATTTTACTTTTATATATAATATAGATTTAAAATTTCTCATTATTTCATCTAATATAATCTTGCAAATAATATTTACAATGAATCAAAACAAAAAGGAAAAAAAACCATATGAACCTATGTATGTTTGAATTAACATCTAACACATCAAATAAATTAAAATTCACAAAATCTTGTGTAAACCATGGTATGGAAGATTGTAAGACATGGACTAGTTTTTAGCAAAACTGTAATACATTTTCGTAGATCAATATTTAAAAATTACATATTCGTTAATATCACGTTTGGTTCACAGAATGAATTTGAAGGGAATAGGAATATTATTCCATAAGGAATGGAATATGTAAGAAACAGAATAGAAATTGTATTATAGTCTTTGGTTCGCTGAAGGAATAGACATGGGAATTGTATTCTAGCGTTTGGTTGGTTAAAGGAATAGAAATGGAATATATATTTAAAAGACATAAATGCCCTTGAACAAATTTATTATTATTATTATTATTATTATTATTATTATTATTATTATTATTATTATTATTATTATTATTATTATTATTATTATTATTATTATTATCATTATTACTACTACGCACCACTCCGCGGCCGCAACAATATATATATATATAGTAAAAAAAAAAAAAAAGGAGAAATTTAGAAGAATACCTTGAAGAAGAATTTCAATTTGCAATGGCGGAAGTGAGATTCGTGCGATGACAGAGAGAAAGGTGATGTGATGCGATGATAGAGAGAAAAATGAGTCTAAAAAATTAAGATTTAGAAAAGGGTAAAAATATAAATAAAATAATATATCTACTTCTGATAGGTTAGTAATAGGCTAATACTAGGGGGGTGCTGGTAATAGCTATTACCCTTGCAAGGGCCAAGGGTAATAGCTCATTCCTAGGAACAATGTTCCTTGGAATACAAATACGAACCAAACAACGGAATAGGCTATTACTAGGAATGCTATGCCATTCCCTGCCTATTCCGTGAACCAAACAGCCCGTAAAAGTATTGCATTGACTCGTGTTAGAAGATTTTACATACGATCAATTATTATAAAATTATGAGGCGACCATAACCAAGTTCGTCAGTCTATTGACTTAGTAACCACAAGGTTACAAGTTTGACTCCTAGCGGGAGTGGCCTATTGACTTTATTATGATCTTTTGAACCGCTCAATTTTGGACAACCTCAACTAGTTTACCTCATGTGGTGCTTTGTCGACTAGGTCCGCAAAGCGCGGGATTTACGTAAACACTCTCAAGTAATAGCTATGAATTTCTGTTGTAACTCAAAAAAACTTGATGGAATAATTAGGACTGGGTGTGGAGCACGAACGGGTCGAACCGGAACTGAAGCGGACGCATGGACCCGGTCAGCCGAGGCCAGCCCTCGGCCACGGGCTGACCGCACATGGCCGAGAAGCTCGGTCGAGGATGACCGCGCTCGGCCTCGGCCGAGCCCGCCACCACTTGGCCGAGGTCAGCCCTCGGCCTAGTGGCGGGTCTTGGGTCCGCGCGTGGATTGGGTCTCGCGGCGGGGGTTGCGGCTTGGGTCGTTGGGCGCGCCTTCCTGCGATTCCTCCGGGTCGGTTAGGCCTATATAAAAGCTCGCTAGTTTGTCTTGTCAGGACATCTTCACTCACTTTTATCATTCTTGTCTTATTATTACACGCTCATCCTTTGTAATAGCGTTACTCATTTATTCAATATACATCTACCCCGCGGTACGTCTTTGATCCATTAACTTGTCATACCCCCTTTATTTAATTGGATTTATTAATTTGGACCACCCGAGTTATTAAAATCCATCAAACCTATATAAAATTAATTTTATATGATTATAGGTCTAATTCACTTTCAACAAAGTTACATATATAAAATTAATTTTATAGGGTATATGCCTTATTTGACGCAAACAATTTATTGACTTATTTAATTCATTTATAGTATGAAATCGCAAGATATTAATTTCGTATGCATTTCATTTCATTTATTTATTGACTTAATTCTTTTCTTTTTTTTTGAATGCAACTATCTAGGGATGGCAATTCAACCCGTCCCCGACGGGAAAAATCGATCCGGGTTTGGGGAATTATTTCGGGGAACGGGGGCGGGGATGGGGATAAATTTCTAATCCCCGCGGGGAACGGGGAACGGGGGCGGGGATGGGGATAAATTTCTAATCCCCGCGGGGAACGGGGACGGGGAGGGTATTCCCCGCCCCGACCCCGATCCCCGCTCACCGCCCTGTCCCCGATTCCCCGTATATTATTATATTATATAATATATTATATATTATTTATATACAAAGTATATAAGAAATTAAAAGTTAAAATCCTAGAATTTCATTTGTTTTGTTATGTACTTATATTTGGACTTTGGACTTTGAAGGAGTTTGAAACAATTTAGGGGGCGTTTGGTTCAAGTTATACAACATAGCCAAGGGTATGTGGCATTCCAAAGCTAACATTCCTATGTTTGGTTCATCTTCATAAGGGAATATAACATTCCCTAAGTAATGCAACTTACCCTCCACATAGGATTTTGAAGGGAATGTGATTCCCTTACCTTTCTTTGGTTATGTAAGATTACCTTGGGTATTTACAAATTTTACCATTTTAATTCTAATTATTATAATATATAATATATTTTTTTATGTTAGTTTATTTTATTTCTATATATATATATATATATATATATATATATATATATATATATATATATATATATATATATATATATATATAGAATTATTTTTGTAATTATATATTTTATTTTATTTTTATTAGATCATGCTTATAAAATAATTTTATTTCTCAAATTCAAGATTTTATTTAGTTAATATTTTTAATCATGTAATAAATATGTTAAAGGTATTAAAGTAAAAAAAAATAAAAATTAGTATAACATAAAAGATAACCAACAACAAACCAAACAGGTGTATATTGCATTCCTCAGTTTTAACCAAACACATGAATCTAACATCCCCAGTAATCTAACATTCCCAGCAATCTAACATTCTCTAAGGTAATGTCACATTCCGTGAACCAAGGATATGTATGATTATGTATTTGGGCATTTTATGATTATGTATTTTTGTTTGAAAGTTTGAAACTTTGGATATTTATAGTAATTTTAGAGTTTGAATATTTTAATTTTATTGATTTATGTATGTCGAATTTGGACTTTGTTTAAGGATTCAATGCTTAGTTTCTTTTTTATAATATTAGTTTTTTTTTTTAAATTTACATAATTTAAAAAAATCAACGCGGGGATTCCCCGTCCCCGAAAAATCCCTGCGGGGACGAGGATGGGGAATAATTCCCCATCCCCGCCAGGGAACGGGGCGGGGACGGGGAATGGGGAGGGATTTCGGGGACGGGGACGGGGACCCCATTCTCCGCCTCCCGCCCCGGCCCGCCCCGTTGGCATCCCTACAACTATCCCTATTGCATGACCACATATGGGAAGAGTTATTGCATGTCTTCTGAGCACAATGTGCTTGTTCTTCAATCTAAGCACTTTTTAGAGTGGTACGAAAAAATGGGTAACCCGGCCCAATACCTCTATTTTCTTTTTGTTCTTCAATCTATTCCTAATGTTTGCATTGTGTAATGCATCAGGAGACGATGAAAGGAAGAAGGTATAAACATATTTATTTTTATCTTTCTTCTTGAAATTTTAATTGCTGCTAAAAAGCACACGATTAGTCGATTAGTCGATTATCGATCGCAAGAAAATGTAGATGGTAGCTTAGTTTAGATTTATTATTATTATTATTATTATTATTATTATTATTATTATTATTATTATTATTATTATTATTATTATTATTATTATTATTATTATATTTTTACTTCTCCACTCACCATGAATATCAATTACTGTATACGCTAATATTATATTTTTTCGAAAAAGTTTCTTACCATGAATATCAATTAGTGTATATATAAATTATTATATATTAAATAGTAGTATTTGGTTTAAAAAAAATAGTAGTATTTTAAAATAGGTAAATTATTATTGATTAGTGCAACAAGATGTGCGTGTGTAATATTTATATTTATATTTACATAATAATGCGATTATCGTGAATTTGAAAAGTATATTACCATGAATTACATTATTAACGTGAGAATTACAATATAATTTATGTCCACCGTGAGAATTAGGTATAATTTGTGAAATTAGAAATAATATTAACAATTAATAGATATTAGTTAATTTCCATATAACATTTTCTTACCAATTATCTGTACTATTAAAGTTGAAGATGAGGATTTTACTTTTATTAATAGAAAAGAAATATATAGATTAATAATTAATAATTAATAATAAGAGAATATAATTAATATTCATAGAATAGAATAAATAGATTAATTATTTTATTAGTGTATACTGAATTTATTAAATATTACATATTATACAATTATTAAATATTAAATATATTTTCTCAAAATTAATTTTCATTCCTTATCCTATTTTATTTATTGGTATTTTTAATAGACACCATTTAAAAATGAATTTTATATTTATTGTTCCTTTTCATTTAAAAAAAAAAAATAAAGTTATGTCATTTAATGTACTTATTATTACACTCTCTATCCCATTATATTTACCTTTTTTTTTTTTTTGAAAAAGTGCATTTTATTTGTATTATTTATTCTTCATTGTGCAAATTAATTATTTTTATTTAAAAGGAATATCAATTCGTATATACTAAAATTATTATTATTATATATCAAATATTAGCATTTATTAATATAATTAATTAATTATTATTCACAGAATTTACAAACAACAATATTAACAATTATATTATAGAATACCATATATAATATTACCAATTATGCTATTATGTTATTACCTAATTAATATATCTTTTCTACACGATATTATGTTATTACGTTAGTACGTGAATATAGAAAAAATATTACCAATTAATATACTCCCTCCGTCCCATTTTACCTGTCCTATTTACTATTCATTGGTCAAACCATCTCTTCCTTCTTTGCTTATTTTCTTTAGTAATTTTTTATTATTTTTAAATTTAGTTTTTTGTGTTTAATAGTACTTTTAATGTAGTTTCTAAATATATAAATTTTATATATTAATTCTAAACTTAATAATATGAAAAATTGGATTAAAAATTACTTCAGTCAAGCCTCATTAAACGAACCAGACAACCATTTTGGGACGGAGGTAGTATATTAGTTAATTTCCATTTTACATTTTCTAACTAAAGAAACTTTATTAATTATTTGACAAATAAAATATTTAATTAATTGACTATAAAAGTTTGAGCGGGAAAAATGAAATAGGAAGGTTTTACTTTCTTTTTAGTACTACTGACTCGGTTACAATGTAGTATATGTTCATAAACTACTTTCTCAACCTATTGAAGCACAAAGAGTCAGCATTGCCTCCACTGAGGCTCGAACCGGCCCCCTCCAACATGGGGTGCAACCAAATACCATTACCGGATGCCACTAGACCACAAGGTCATTGGCTAGGAGGGTTTTACTTTATAGTATAGATTTTGCAAATTTTTTTAATAAGTAATAAATTTAAAATTTCTCATTATTATTTTATCTAATATAATCTTGAAAATAATATTTACAACGAATTAAAACAAAAAAGAAAAAAGCATATGATCATATGTATGTTTGCCAAAGACCTTGTGGTCAAGTGGCATCCGGTGTCCCATTTAACACTCCCCTCAGTGGAGGCAGTGCTTCAATAGGTTGAGAAAGTAGCTATGAACAGATACTAAAAAACTCAAAAAAAAAAAAAACACAACAAATAAATTAAAATTCACAAAATCTGTAAGACATGGACTAGTTTTTAGCAAAACTGTAATACATTTTCGTAAATCAATATTTAAAACTTAAAAGTTACATTTTCGTTTAAAAGTGTTACATTGACTCACGTTAGACGGTTTTACATACGATCAATTATTATAAAATTATGTGGCAACCATAACCAAGTTCGTCAGACTATTGACTTAGTAACCACAAGGTTACAAGTTTGATTCCTAGCGGAAGCGGCCTATTGACTTTATTGTTTTGAACCGACCAATTATGGACAACTTTGACTAGTTTAACTCATTATGGTCCTTTGCGGACTAGGTCCACAAAGCGGAAATTACGTGCATACTCTCAAATATTAGTTGCGAGTTTCTCTCCTCACTCAAAAAAACTATATAAAATTAATTTTATATGATTATATGTCTAGATTCACTTTCAACAAAGTTACATATATAAAATTAATTTTATAGGGTATATGCCTTAATTGACGCAACCAATTTATTGTCTTATTTAATTCATATAAATCATTTATAGTATGAAATCACAAGATATTAATTTCATATGCATTCCATTTCATTTATTTATTGACTTAATTCCATTACTTTTTAGAGTTATTACTACGAAAAAATGGGTAACCACAATACCTCCATTTTCTTTTTGTTCTTCAATTTGTGCCTAGTTTTTGCATTGTGTAATGCGTTAGGAGACGATGAAAGGAAGGTATAACATATCTATTTTTATCTTTCTTCTCGAAATTTTAATTACGGTTAAAAAAAGTACACGATTAGTTGATTATATTACCGATTGCATGCCAAGGACCTTGTGGTCCAGTGGCATCAAAACCTTCCCTTTATACGGGAGGTGGTGGGTTCGAGCCTTAGTGGAGTCAATATTGACTCTTGTGCTTTAATAGGTTGAAAAAGTAGTTATGAACAGATACTGCATCGTAATAGAAAAAAAAATATTACCGATCACATGAAAATGTAGATGGTAGCATAGTTTAGATTTTTCTTTTAATTTTTTTTTTTAATTTTTTACTTCGCCACTGACCATTCTTAAAAAAAAAAAAATATCATAAATTAGTCTCAAATCAAAATTTCTTACCACCTTGATCGCTCATTGTTTATCTATCTTTACGTTGTGACTATTTGTGATAGCCATACATTGGCTCTGTTTGGCAGAACTTATAGCTCATTTTAAGCTACTAATAAGCTATAAGCTCTGTTTGGTAATGTTCTCAAAATAAGCTATAGCTTTAAATAAGAGCTTATTTTGAAACGCTACTTGGGATAGCTTTTCAAAAATAAGCTAGTAGCTTTTAAACTTTTTTCCATATCCTTATTATTTTAAATAAATGACATCCTTTACCATTCTCAATTAAAACCCTTTTGACATCTACTTTTCATTATGTTTGGTTGTAATTGCAGTTTGACATTTGTGTTTGAACATTAATTTTTGTATGAACTAATCTATGAATTATAAACTTTTTTTTTACTTTATATATTTTACTTTATATTTTATTTAAATATATTGATTTCATTATTTTATATTTTAATATATAAACAAATTTATTTAAATTTAAAATTATTTAAATTTTATGAAGATGACCTTTTTAGTTTTTTTTTTTTTTTTTAGTTTTTTTTTTTTTTTTACATTTATCAGCTTATCAAAAAGCTAATTTTACCAAACACTTTTAAGCATAACAGCTAGCTTAACAGCTCTTCAGATTTCAGCTCCGAGGTTATAGTTTTTAAGTTTTCAGCTACTTTTCAACTTTCAGCTACTTTTCAACCAGGTTTGCCAAACATAGCCATAGCCATTGTGTATATGGGAGCATTACCGTCGGGAGGATCTAAAATATCATTGTCGGTTGTTCATGACAAAATTCTGTCCCAAGCAATTGGAGAGTAATATTATGAATTAGCACTACAATTATCCATTTCTATTATCTAATCTCTAACTAACTTATAAGAATCAATGAGAGTTATATTGTTCTTAAATTATGTTTGTATTTTTTGTGTTTGTAAAGTTGTACATAATGTTAAAATTATTATACTTTAATTTTTTTTAATGCTAAAAATGCCCTAATACAGTTAAATATTATGTTAGTTAAGTAATAAATACTAAATGAATAGCCCCTAACCTCTTAAAGGTCAGAATTTTTTAAATTCTTTATTTTGATTCTCTATTTTTCGATCATGAAAATGAAACCATATATTATATGTACTCAATCTCATCTCACACATCTTAATGTTGTTGTACATGCATAGCCTGATATATCAGCACCAGGGTTGAACATATTTGCTGCATTTTCACCTTTGACTTCTATAAGTGGGAATGTAGATCATACAAGAACTTCATATTACAACGTTTTGTTGGGAACATCCATGTCTTGTCCTCATGTTTCTGCTGCTGCTGCCTATGTTAAGTCTTTCCATCCTGATTGGTCACCTGCTATAATCAAGTCAGCTTTGATGACTACAAGTTAGCTAGCTTTGATGTCATCCCGAGTGGTCCTACATATAATAACTATTTCTGATTTTTTTAGAATAATATATGTGTTCGGGTTTATGTTGTAACATTATCTTACATGTATCGGTTTCAGCAAAACCCCTTGGGATGAAGGACGAGGATGCAGAATATATGTATGGAGCTGGAATGGTTGATCCGACAGCAGCATTGAATCTCGGCCTTGTTTTCGGCATCGATGAAGTTGCTTACGTAAGTTTCCTCTGAGAGATTGGATACAATGAATCCAAATTAGTTCAAATAACGAGTAACAAAACCAATGACTGTTCAACAGTTTCACCGGCAACCGGAAAAGATGGACTCAATTACCCCACCATTAATCATGATGTCCGAGCAAATATTAACATTACCAACTTCGATGGTGTATATCATCGTATTGCTATGAATGTTGGGGATGATTTGGCAACTTACAAGGCGCAAATTGAACCGCCAAAGGGTCTATCTATTGAGGTTTCTCCCAGTATTTTATTATTCAAAAACAAGAATGAGAAGAAATCTTTTAAGATTACTTTGTCAGGAAGTTATCCAAAAGAAAAAGAAATTATAAGGCGTTTATCTCGGTCTATAATTTGGAGTGACACTATACACGATGTATGTGAAGATTCCAATCCTTGTTTAAAGTCCAAGCCTTCCACCTTCCAATGCCTAAGTGACTTGTAATTTTATATAGAACACTAGTTTTATACGCGCATTGTGCGAATGGGTTAATGCCCAATGTTTATATTTAAATAAATATTTAAAAGTATATCAATGCAAGATTATATAGGAGAAGTTTATACATGGGTAATTGAATGTTGAATTTTTTTTATATTTAAATATCTAACTCAAAGTATATGAATCCAAGATAATATAGAAAATTCATTATAATTATTACTAAAATAAATGTTTGCAACCTTGTGAAATCGATAGTCTAAATATTTGGTCTAAAAATGATAGTCTAAATAAATACTACTTTTAATTTGAATTTTTTTTTAAGTGTTCTTAATTCACTTTTGAGTAACATTGTCATTGTCTTCATCTTTACTATTTGTTCTCTTCCTTTTTATTGGTAGTGTGTTATTTGCAATTCATTTATTGTTGGTAGCATAGATGACAACGTCATGAAATGAGATTATGATATAGGAACTATGGACTTTCCTTTAGGTGCTCTGCTTGGGGTTCATTTAGTTCAACCATTATTGTTGAATGAGTTATTGTGGATAAAGAAATCCCTAGTTTAAGAAAAAAGATTAAATAAATTAATAAAAATTTAAAAACTTAAAATATTATGTATTCCAAAGATATTAAAAGGTAGGACTTTTTAAACTTAAAAAGTTGTAGGTTTCATTCTTGTTTTATAATATACTAATTTTATACGCGCATTGCGTGTGGATTAATGACCAATGTTTTATATTTAAAATAAATATTTAAAAGTATATCAATGCAAGATTATATAGGAGAAGTTTATACATGGGTAATTGAATGTTGATTTTTTTATTAAATATTTAACTCAAAGTATATGAATCCAAGATAATATAGAAAATTCATTATAATTATTACTAAAATAAATGTTTGCAACCTTGTAAAATTGATAGTCTAAAAATGATAGTCTAAATAATTAAATACTACTTTTAATTTGGATTTTTCTAAGTGTTCTTAATTTTCTTTTGAGTAACATTGTCATTGTCTTCATCTCTATTATTTATTCTCTTCCTTTTGTTGGTAGTGCCTTATTTGCAATTAAGACAAATAAAGACAATATAACTAATCAAAATTATTTCTCTTATTTAATTTAATTTTTTGATAATGAATAATTTTTCAAATAAAG
>CP025658.1:22365698-22392140 GCA_003576665.1 Ipomoea trifida | reverse complement strand
CGTATTGTAGACACATAATTCTAAATTAAAAAAATACATATGTATCATTTTTTGTTGTGCCTACTAATTTATTTAATTTAATAAGAGTAAAATGGAGTGAAAAACTTAATTATGTCAAATTTGATTGATATGAGGTTCGAACCTAAGACCTTTCTTATAGAAATTAATGGGTAAGTTAAAAGTTAACGGAATATTAACAGAAAAGAGAATATTTAACGGAAAACTTAACGGAAAATCATAAAAGTAAGGTTAAATTAGGTAATCTCTATGAATAATATTAATCTGAATTATCTTAGCCATCTATTTGATTAAATAAATCATCTGAACCATCCATTTGATTACCGCCATTTTTTCTACCCATTTTAGGCCTAACTCTCTTTGGCTCTTATTAGTATAGTAGATATTTCAAAATAATATATTTTATTCCTAATATTATTGATAAGAAGTTTGAAAGCTAATTAAATTAGTACGTATTAAACATTTTTTTATATCAGAGAGGGAGGGGGACACCCTTATTACAGTTGACAAAATGCAACTTGGCCAAGAAGGAAAGCCACATGCTTCATCCTCTAGTAGCCTTCGGACCTCATCTGGAGGTTGGTTGAATACATGCGTGCCCCGTGGAAGGCTGAGGGCGTGCTTTGCCATGGAATCCGCCGATCTGTTTTGTTCGCGGTGGATGAATGCTACTTCCCACGCTCCTATAGCTTGTAGTTCTCGTCTACAAGCATTTAGGAGATTATCAACAATATTGTTCACTCTTTTCCCACTGTTCAGTCCATCCACCACCTCTTTGGAGTCGCTTTCAAGGGTGATTTTGTTCAATTTCAGCTCTCTTGCTAGTTGGCAACCCTTTAACATGGCCCAGGCTTCTGCAACTAGAGGTGAGCAACTTCCGATGTTGTGGCAAAAGCCCTTCAGCCAATTCCCAGTGTAGTCTCTTACTAAACCGCCACAGCCAGCGCTGCTTCCTGACGTGATTACACTTCCTTCCACATTTATTTTCTAACATCCTATTTGAGGTTTGTTCCATATGAGTTGACTCCATTTGCTTCCAGTGGCTTTGATGTTTGGGCCTTGAGCTTTGTCAAATGCCTCTTTATCTCATATAGTTGGGAAAAGATCCAATTTTTTTTAAAGAAAAAGGGTTACTTTTATTAAAGAAAACAAAGGGCAAAGCCCATACAAAGTTACAAGGCAAATGACCACATAAAGTCAAGTGCCAAAAACAAAAAACAAGAAAGAAAGAAAAATTACACAAAAAGGCCAAGAGTTTAGAAAGGCCATCTACAGCTCTAGCCAAGTAATGAAAGGCTAGCTACAGCTAGCTACCAATCAAAGGAGCACAAAACTAGAAATAACTCCAAGTCCCGTACCTCCCTCAAAAGGCAAGCTGCAACAACTAGACGCAAACAGACCTTGCACCCTTCGAGCGAAAATCCGGCAGCATGACGGCTGTTTTCGGGACTATCCAGGGAGACAATCACAACACAACTGCCAAACACACCACCCAAACCAAGCAAAAAGAGCAAGTCTAACAAGCACTAGCGTCCCGCCTATACAATGTACCATGCACTGCCCTGCCGAAAAACCGGCAGCACATGGACACAGGCCAAAGGAACAAGGCACACAGGCCATAAAAATAAAGCACACAAGCCAAAATAACAAGGCACGCAGGCCACAAGGCAAAACTATAGTCTGATCCAACAGAAGTCTAAACATGATCATAGAAAGGAGATGGCACACAGGCCTAAAGTAAAACGGCACGCAGGCCAGCAAACGGTAAACATCCAGATAGCAGTTCAAACCAGTACCCCAACAGGATTAGCTACTATGGGCCAGCAGCAAGCCTGGACAAACCGCCAACGGATTTGAGAAATTCCTACCCGGCCACCGTTCAGCCCGGGTCAGGGTGCAACTTCTTACCGCAAGCACCTACGTTAAGGCATGACCTGTTTCAAAAGAGACCCGCGAGGGAGAAACCAAACAGAACCAACAGGTCATATATGCCTCAGAAGCCAAGTATGAACAAATAGGAAGCATGCAGAAACAAGGAACGCACACTCCCAATATTTATTGAAAGAAAAGAAAAAGCGGGAAGAAAGCAACAGAATGGATAGGGAGAAAAGAAACAAAGGTTGTACAGAGACACGAACAACAGCACCCCCAACAAACGAACCCCCCACCGGAACCCAGAAGGGGTTCAGCCACTATAGGCCAGCAGCAAGCCTGACTAGGTAACGGATTTGAAAAAATCCTGCCCGGCCACCGTTCAACCCGGACCATGGTGCATCTTCTACCGCTAGCACCTACGTTGTTGAGGCTAGAACAGGTGACCCAGGCCATCATCGCCTCCAAACCAACCATTCATTCCATTCCTATTCTTTTTTCCTTTTTTCTCTTTCTTTCTTTTCTTTTCTTTCCAAACATTTCCATTGCATTTTTCTCTTTTTTCTCGTTTTTCTTTTTTTCGTATATTTTTTTTAACTTCTTCTCTTCTTTCTTTTTTCCTTTTTTCCATATCTTCATTTTTCCTTCTCTTTTTTCCTTTTTTCCTTTTCTTCTCTTTTCTTTTCTTTCATTCTCTTGTTTCCCCCTTTATTTTTTTTTTTTCAAAACGAAACCAAGAACCAATATCAGCAAGAACACTATACCAAGCAAACTTACAGCATCAAAAACAAACAAAAGAAAGTAAAATACAAAACTACGGGGGATCCTCAACGTCAAAGAACACATAAGGCAGATCATCATGAATCAAAAGCGCCCGCACCCTCGGTGGTAGCTCCATAAGAGATAGAAAGGTGAACTCCCCTGGCTTATCAACCACCCAATCAGCAAGGGCCGAGGCAGGCATATTAGGCCGCGAGTGGCTCAAAACAAATGAAACAGCCCCACAGGAGCACAAGAACCTGAGCCTAGACACAACATCATCCAGAACCCACGGCGCAGTCATAGTCCTATCAAAGTACCCTCCCATCTCAACCACTGAAGATTCCACAAGAATATCCCTATAACCCCCTGCCTGGCACCACTCTAAGCCTGAAAACAGAACCCGAAACAACCCCCGGATTACATCCCCAGACCCAAACCACGCCAGCCCATAGCAAAGACCGCCCCCCTGATTATGAACCAAGGCAGCAGCCCCCCTACAGCTGTAGAAAGTGCAAGGTTAATCTTTAGAGTCCCCGGAGCCGGAGGGGACCACCTGACGACCTTGACCACCCGCCGAGGCACATGTGCCTCCAAGTATGCAACAATGGTCCTCCAAATAGGAGGTAGAATATGCGCCGTGGGCCACTTTCTGAACAAGCACTCTGCAACGCCTCTGGCAACCCCGAACATCACGCTAGCAACACTCGGGGAATCACGCCCATGCATACACCCATTACGGTGTTTCCACAACTCCCACAAAACCAAGTATGGCAACCTACTTATAACAAAGGAAAATAGAGGATTACGCGCCCCACCTCGCCCCAGCCTCCCACCAAAGTCCTTAAACACCGGTGACGCGACTGCAAGCCAAGGGACGCTAACACATAACTCCAAACGGTTTTCGCCGTATTCCCAAAATAAAAGATATGCAAAATAGAATCAGAAGCAGGAGTCGGACAACACCAACATCTCGAAACAACCACATGGCCGAAACGAGACAGGACATCGTCCGTGGGCAGCCGACCCCGGAACACCCTCCATGCTAGAAAGGACACCTTAAACGGCAAGTGTTTATGCCAGCACTTAGCAAGTAGGGGATCGCTGGGCAGCCGTCAAAGCAGGCTTAAGTAAAGATTTTGTAGAGGAGAATGAAAACATACCGTCAGAAGCAAGCGTCCAGACTGGGATATCCTGCGGCCCCTGTCCTAAACGGGACATGTCCGCAGTGACCCCGTCAGCTATTAAGTCCACGTGATCTGCCAGGTCAAGAGCACCATCATATATATAGTCCAGGAGCAAGTCTCAGGAGTAAGAAACCCCCGGAACGGATATAGTCTGCCGAGAGGGCCCAAACCCGACCAGTTGTCCCACCAGAAATTAACCCGGCCTTGGAACAACTGCCAGGTCAGAACCCGCTCAACCTCGTCCCGCACGCTCAACATTCGCTTCCAAGTGTGTGAGTCAGTGTTCTAAACCAGCTTAGCAACCGGGTGAACCCGACTGCAATACTTCACCCGCATAAAGTCTAACCACAGAGTGTGCTCGGTGCGAAAGTTCCACCACAACTTCGCACTAGCAGCCCGAACCATTAAGTCCAAGTCCAAAAAACCAACCCCACCCTCCTTTTTAGGGAGAGAGAGTTTTCCACGAACTCCAGTGATACCGGGCACCTCTAGACTCCTTCAAGAAAAAACTAGCAAAACACCGCTCCAAGTCACGGATCACCTGCTTAGGCAGAGCGCAGGCTGCAAACAGGTGCAATGAGATAGCCTGTAGCACAGAAGTAATCAATACCGCCTTCCCACCCTTAGATAACACCTGCCGCTGCCAACTCAGGCACTTAGCCTTAACCTTGTCCACCACTGAAGCAAAATAAATGCACTTTTTGCGCCCCACATACACAGGGCATCCGAGATAAGTGAAAGGAAATGACTTGTGCACACAACCCGTAGCCCTGCGAACCCTAGCAACAACCCGTTCAGGAGTACGAGGATGCATGTAAAAGGCAGTCTTCTGAAAGCTCACCAACTGCCCCGAGATTTCCTCATAGTCTTTTAAAGCTACAATGACCTTCTGAATGGCCTGCTGCCTGTAATTGGAAAAGATCCAATTAATTTTCAGATTTGTGGGTCGTTCGATATTGGAGAATATGGCCTCGTTTCTCCACTTCCATAACCACCAAATGGTTATCGCAAAAAGCGTAGCATTACAATATGGTTGTCTGCTTTGGTTCCTCTGAGAGATACCTAGGTCCAACCACCTTATAAATGGGAGATTATCTGCCTTACGTGTGAATTCCGGCAATACTGATTTCCACACACTATCGGCCTTAGGGCACTTTCTTATTAAATGCTTTGTGTCCTCAACAGTATTCTTGCATAGCCAGCATCTATTGTCTTCCGTAAAGCCCCTTTGGTGCCTATTTTTATTTGACATTATCTTGCCATGCCTAATCAACCAAATCAGAAAACGCATGCGATTTGGAATCCTGAGTCTCCAAATCTTTTCCCAGTTCGGATCTGCTCTTCTGTTTGATCCTTTGGTCGCAATTCCATAAGCTGATGCGACTGAGAATTCCCCTGACTCTTCTCCATTCCATCCAGCAGAATCTCTGAGTGTAGTATCATCTGATATGGTGATGGAAGCGATTTTATCTAAGATATCCTGAGGTAATAGATAAGATGACTTAGTGCTTGCCAGTTCCATTCTTGTTCTTCCTCCCAATAATCAGCTATTGTAAGTAGTAGGTCCGTATCCGGAATTTCAGCAATAACTTCTTCATTAAGCGGTTTATTTCCAACCCAATTGTCCATCCAGAACAGTGTCTCTCTACCACTTCGTATCAGCTTCTTAGTCCCAGCTTGAAGGATTGTGATGCTCTCGACTATGCCTTTCCATGCGTTGGACATGTTTGCCTTGGGACGCCATGTTGCAGGGTTGGGGTCGTTAATTGAGTATTTATTCTTCATCATCTTTATCCATAGGCATTCTTCATCATTCATAATTCTCAAACCTAGCTTCGCAAGGAACGCAAGGTTCATTTCCCTCAATCTCCGAATTCCCAGTCCACCTTGATCTTTGCTGAGTGTAACCGTCTCCCAGTTGACAAGATGACGTCGTCTTTCGCCCTCGACCTCACCCCATAGGAAGTTTCGGCTGAGCCGTTCGATGCTTTGGATCACTCCTTTAGGGATAAGGGCTGTCTGCATGGTGTAGTATGGAATTGTTGTCAAGGTTGCCTGCGCAAGGGCGTGTCTGCCTACAAAGGATAGAGTACGGGCTTTCCATCCTGCCAGCCGATCCTTTATTCTTTCAATGATTCCAGAAAATGTGTCTCTCTTCACTCTTCCATGTAGCGATGGCACGCCAAGATACTTTCCCAGGTCCTGGGCAATTGGAATCCCTAATTTGTTGTTAATGGCCTGCTGTTGTTCCTGTGGTGTGTTTTTCGAGAAATAGACGGTTGATTTTTGGAAGTTTACTCTTTCTCCCGAACAGTTGCAGAAGACCTCAAGACAGTTCTTGATTACCTCTGCCTGTTGTGTTGATGGTATACCTGACAACCCATAACCTCCAAAATACACATATATATTTGTTTGTATATATTATTTCATGGAGCCATGTGTTGTTTGTCTTATTAGAAATTTAATGATGATGATGATGATGATGATGATGATGATGATGATGATGAAGAAGAAGAAGAAGAAGAAGAAGAAGAAGAAGAAGAAGAAGAAGAAGAAGAAGAAGAAGAAGAAGAAGAAGAATAAAGATAATGATTCGGTTAATGATTAAATGATTATTTATAATTATTGTAATAATAATAATAATTAATAACACTAATAATGTTATTATTATTCAATTTATTTTGGTCCACATGTTCCCTATCAAGTTGAAGCCATTGGTGGGAACTTATGCTTCAAAGGTTCCCTATCAAGTTGAAGCCATGGCTGGGAACTTATGCTTCAAATGTATGTTTAATTTCCACCAAAATTATTTATTTGCCTAAAGTACTTATGTATTTAATTGCGCTTTAAATATCGTACGCGAAATATTATGAAATTTGTATAAATGTTTAGATTTATGTAAATATTAATTTCACTTGTTGAATTGGATACAATTATGAATATTTGGTGTCCTTATGATATTTATTAGAAATACTGTACTTAGTAAAATTTTACTATTTGTTGAGATTACTATATTGGGTGAAATTATGAATATTTATTAAAATTGTAATATTTAGTGAAAATAGAACAATTGTTGTAATTATGTTAATTCGTAAAATCTTTATATTTATTGGAGTTTTGATAATTAGTGAACTTATTATATTTATTGCAAGT
This sequence comes from Ipomoea trifida, assembly GCA_003576665.1. Lineage (NCBI taxonomy): Eukaryota > Viridiplantae > Streptophyta > Magnoliopsida > Solanales > Convolvulaceae > Ipomoea > Ipomoea trifida. The sequence continues at coordinate 22,385,151 of CP025658.1, read as the reverse complement.
ATGATAAATGATGAATTTATTATAATTATTAAATTACGATAGTTGGTGAAATTGTTATGAATATTGACGGGATTGTGAATTCATGATGAAAATACTCATTATTGATGAGATTGTCAATGTTGATTAAATTATGGGGGTATTGACGAAATTTTGGATTGATGAAGTTATGGATTGTGGTGGAATTGTGAATTTATGGAAAAATTATGAAATATGATGGAATGGTGATATATTGAGGAATTGTGAATTTTGGAGAAATTTATATTAATAAGAGAAAACAGTTGTTGTTCGCTTGTACATTGATATTAAAAGGAGAGAACTGATTACTGTTCGCCTATATATGATATTGAAAGGTGTGAACATATTACTGTTTGCCTATATATGATATTGAAAGGAGAGAACAAATTACTGTTCACCTATATATGACATTGAAAGGAGAGAACATATTACGGTTCGCCTATATATGATATTGAAAGGAGAGAACAGATTATCGTTCACCTATATATAATATTGAAAGGAGACAATAGAGTACCGTTCGCCTATGTATTGATATAAAAAGGAGAGAACAGAGTGATGTTCTCCTATACATTTATATTGGCAAGAGAGGACATGGTGTTCTTCGCTTGTATAATTATGGTACCTGAAGTGAGCCGAAAGAACTCACAATTTAATTATGGAAACCTGAGTGAGCCGGAAGAACTCACGAATTGAATATTTGATTCATATTGAGAAACTGGTTATTGATATCCATATTGAGAAATTGAATATTTGATCTATATTGAGAACAAATTATTGATATACATATCTGAGAAGTTGAATATTTGTGTTAAGAATAAAATGTAATAGATTTTGATATGTCAAAATGTATTGAAAAAGATCCCCAAGTTTTATTTTTTTAGTGTCTAGGCCAGTTTAAGATCAAAGGAAAATCAAGAATCATCATAAGGGGAATAATTTTGAAAATCATACATCCAAGAAAATATTTTGGAGATGTCAAAAGTCACGAAAATGCAAAATTAAAGAACATCTTGCATGAAGAAAATGGAATGACAATAATGCAAGATAGAGAATATGATGGCATTGAAGTCTACTTGAAGATCAAGAAAAGGATTACATCAAGATGAATGATTAATTAACTAATAATTCCGTACAAACAGAGTAGTTAAGAGCTTAATCTCACTATGGCAAGTCTAACGATCAAATCTCATATATTTGAAATGCCATGAGATGAGATATGAAATTTCAAAGAAGGGCTACAATTTGCGATTTCAAGTCAAATGCTATGGGATGAGATTTTAAGAGCTCCAATTCGAAGGGATGAAATTTCTAGTCAAGCTATGGGATGAGATTTGAAGGGCTACAATTCGAAGGGATGAAGTATAATTCGAAGGGTTGAACTACAATTTGCAATTTCAAGTCAAATAATATGGGATGATTTATCAAGAGCTAAAGTTATGGGATGAGATTTCAAGGGCTATAATTTGAAGGGCTACAATTCGAATGGCTGAAGTTTCATAGCATTATTAAGGGATGAAATTGCAAGGGCTGAAATTAAGGGATGAAATTACAAGGAGATTAAATTAGAGATACAATTTCATTAAGGGATTCAACTCAACCACATAAGCAATTTCATGAGATCCATATCCCAGATTAAATTGAGATGGCCGAATTATATATATTCTAAAGGGAAGAAATATGAGCTCGAAATTGACTCTTTGTGCTTCAATAGGTTGAGAAAAGTATAGATGAACAGATACTACAATGTAATAGGGTCAGTTGTATTCAAAAAAAAAATATGAGCTCAAGTTATATTTGGAAAGTGACTAGTCCAAAATGAAAAGCGCCAATATTGAAGCAATATTTATAAGATTAAATGGCGTGGACTGCATTAGATTAAATTGAAGATCAACTTTGCGTGGACCTGGAGCTTAGTACAACGACCATAATATTTTTAATGTTGCACATAACATTAAAAATATACAAGTCTATTCGAGACTTCAAAGGATATGAATCTAACTGACAAAGATTCAAAATTGGGAGCGTCTATTTCCAACGTACAAACTCTGAATATCTATAAATAGATGAAGATTCGAAGCAGCTAAGGAAAAAAAACAAGACGAGCAATACACGAGAAGCGAACAAGTGCTAAATTTGAAATACAAGTAAAAATCAAGAAGTGTAATCTTCATATGAGAGAGACTGGATCTACATTGAAGAATCTATTGAAGAGTCTCAAAGTTAGAAGCAGGCAAAATCTTGTTTTGAAAAACAAGTGGTTTCTCTACTAGAGTGTAGATAGGGGATTGCCACAAAGGAGAGTGAAATCCTGGTGCAGTGCTGGAGGCACTGGTTGGGGCTTAACTAGTGTGGGCTTGGTGATCAAAGCACTAGATCACGGAAATTCATTGTATCTTGTAACGAAGAAGTGGTGGATATAGTGAATTGAATTTCTCCTGGAGATAGGAGAGAGTGGAGTAGGAGGATTACATACACCTTTAGACCGCTATAAATTTCCTGTATTCTTTATTGCTTTACATTATTTATTCATGCTTGCTTGATTCACATGAAACACGCACAACACATCATTTTATATTCCGTTGTGCACAAGATACTAACAAACTGTTAAGTTTTTTGGTTTTAATATTGGCTTAGCAAATTGAGAATTGGAGTAAAGTCTATTCACTCCCCCCCCCCCCCCCATAGACTTTTACCTTATCTCTTTTGGGACCAACAATTTGATCCATATTGCGAAATGGATTTATGTATGAGATTATTATTACTCGTATATTATTGCACGGAATGAATTTGTTATAATATTTTAAGAATATTTGGATCTATATATAATTATATAAATTATAACATCAAATATTATATTGTGCAATTGAAAAGATGATTTGGATCGATTATGTTTTGTGATGTTATCCTTGATTGAATTTGACTAGATAAATGTTGAATTAATAGTTAATGTGTAGATGTAAGCATCCCGTGCTAAAATTTTGGGATTTTATATATTAGTGTTTAGGATTTGTATAACTTGGGCAAATGTGTTCTTTGAAAAAAAAAAAAAAAGAAATAATATCACCGGTTTAAATTACACATTATTGAAAACTTGGGCAAATGTGTTCTTTGTAGACGACATTGGTAGTAGTAACAGAATCTTATCCATGTTCGTCTAGAGCTAACACATTCAGGCCATCAGAATGGGTTACTCGAGAAAGAGTCACATACAATTGACTGTGATTAAACACCGGTTTTTTCAGCAATAACCCAACATGAGCTAGTGTTTGACCTTTGCTTTTGTTGATAGTCATGCCATATGCGAGCATCAATGATAATTGTTTACGTTGGAACTTGAAGGGCAATCTCATATCAGAAAGAGTGAGAGACATTTGGGGATAAGAACTTTGGTTCCTTCATGTGTCCAATTAACTATTGTTGCTTTGACAATGTGATATGCCAATCTTATGACAATGAGACGCGTACCGTTGCAAAAACCAAGAGAGTGGTCTATGTTTCACAATAACATAATAGGTGCACCAACCTTTAATGCCATGGTATTCAACATCAGCATATGGGTATGGTATTTCATCTAAGATCAGGGCGTCAATTTCGTTCGCAAAATTTGCCCTATTCATCTTTTTGGCAAATAGCAAGATGTGCGTGTGAGGGCACTACAAGAAAAATGCTCATAGACATTTGCCATATTCATCTTGTCTATGAGGTAAAATTTCTGTTGTTGAAGCCGGTGTTGTTGTAAGTCCCGCACAAAGACAACGGTTAAAGACCGTTGTCTATTGAGTGTTGTTGAAAGTCACGCACATAGACAACGGTTTTTAACCGTTGTCTTTTCTTTTTCTAGAAAAGACAACAGTTAAAAACCGTTGTCTATTGAGTGTTGTTGAAGCCAGTGTTGTTGAAAGTCACGCACATAGACAACGGTTTTTTTAACCGTTGTCTCTTCTAGAAAAGACAACGGTTGAGTGTTGTTGAAATCGGCGTTGTTGTATGTCCCACACAAAGACAACAGTTTTTAACCGTTGTCTATTGAGTGTTGTTAAAACTGATGTTAAAACGCCAAATTCATTATTTGATAATTTTTACAAACGTTACATTTAGCAACATTTGCATATGGCGTTTTGGAAAAAAATATTTTTTTCAAAACAACCCTAATTAATTTTTAAAAAAAACTTTGGGGTTGAGGGCCAAACCCTCAAAGGGATTAATTAAAATATAATGGAGCCTTGAGGCTCATTTCCATTCCCACTTTTCCCACCGATGTCTAAATAAAAAAAAAATGGGTGCATAAAGACAACAGTTTTTATAAACCGTTGTCTTTGAAGTGCGTGTTTGTCTATTAAAGTGTGGTTAAAGACAACACACAAACGACAACGGTTAAATAAAATCGTTGTCTTTTTTAAAAAATAAACGTGCAAAGACAACGATTTTTCTTTGTAGTGTTGTGTATTTAAGTGCACTCAAAGACAACACACCAACGACAACGGTTATATAAAACCGTTGTCTAAATAAAAAACGAAATGCACATAGACAACGGTTTTTAAAAATTGTTGTCTTTGAAGTGTTATGTATTAAAATGTGTTTATAACAACACACCAATAACAACGGCTAAATAAAACCGTTGTCTTTAAAAAATAAACGGGCAAAGACAACAATTTTAAAAAATCATTGTCTTTGTAATGTTGTGTATTCAAGCGCACTTAAAGACAACACACCAACTACAACGGTTAAATAAAACAATTTTCTAAATGTTAAAAAAACAGGCGCACAAAGACAACGGTTTTAATAAATCGTTGTCTTTGAAGTGTTGTCTATTCAAGTGTGCTTAAAGACAACACACAAACGACAACGGTTAAATAAAACTGTTGTCTTTTTTTTTAAAATAAACGTGCAAAGACAACGGTTTTGAAAAATCGTTGTCTTTGTAGTGTTGTGTATTCAAGTGCACTCAAAGACAACACTTCAACGACAACGGTTACATAAAACCGTTGTCTTGTATTAAAAAAATGCACATAGATAACGGTTTTTAAAAATCGGTGTCTTTGCGGTGTTGTCTTTTTACAAAATGCACAAAGACAACACACTAAAGACAACGGTTCGATAAAAAACATTGTCTTTGATAAAAGTGTCGCGTCAAAGACAACGGTTTTATGCAAAACTGTTGTCTTTTACACAAAAGACAACACTTTTGTCAAAAACTGTTGTCCTTTTAGTGTTGTCTATGTGCATTTTTCTTGTAGTGGGGAGTCCTCTTTTTTGAAATTCAATCTTGTAGTCATAAATATGTTATTAACTGCAAATACATAATCTAAATGTCATTTTGGATCAAGATTCACAATATAAGGTGGACCCTGATGCATGATATAACAATGGGGGTGTGGGGGGGGAGGGGGGAGTGTCCGAATGTGAATGTGATACCATGGGGGGCTTAGTCCAGAAAAGTATAACTTTAATTTAGTGTGATTTTCTTTTATTGAGTTGCTCTTTTCTTTTTCTATTTGAAACTTTTGATAACAACAACAACAAAAATAATACTCCGTAATAACGAAAAAAGAAGAAAAATATTATATTATCGATCCATACTTGCTTATATATCTTGTGTTGTTGATTAAAGTTTAAATTTGTTATTCTAATTTAAGGAGGAATGCATGTTTGCCATTGATGCATTTCAGTTAGCACTTAATATTGAGAATACTTGTTGCATCATCTAACCAAGCTAAGGGAATACTTGTAGCATCATGTAACCAACGCCAGAACACTTATGGGTTTGAGTATTATGGAGTAAAACTTTCATACCAATTGTAACGAGTTCGATTCTCTTGTTAACATTATTCTTTCAGTCAAATCAATTTACATTTCATGTGTAGTTTGCAGGCTATCACTACACCAAAAAAAAGGACTGAAATGCATAATTATATTTACATATTTATAATTGTTTAAAACAATATGTTATTGTATTGAAGAAAAAAAAACTATTATTATGAGAAATAAATGTTTGATATATGATATATTGAATTTATCATCGCAACATATATATCTGGTTGTTTTGCTTTAGACTCTAAGCTAACTTAAGCGATTGTATCTAAAAACTTATAAGTGTGAATGAAAGTTATATTTTTCAATTATATTTATTTTTTCATTAATTTTTTTTATACATTATAGTATAAGAGTTGTATTATACAATATTTTGGTCAAAAATACCCCTACCATTATAACTTATGTTATCTTTTTCAACTATTGTTGTCATGCACATGCATCATATCCACCATATATGTTCTTATATTCTTCAATAATAATAATATATAGACATTATATATATTAGAATAATATATAAGTTATTTCCTAAAATATAAATATCAAATCTATAAAAAAAAATGGTTTACATTGTTGTTGTTATTATTATTATTATTATTATTATTTACAATAATATAAATATCTAAAATCTAAATAAATTTAATATTTTTAATATAGAGTAGTAATGTTGGACATTGGTTTCTGCGAATCGCGCATAGAAAATAAAAGATATTGGGTAAGATGCCACTTTTCTTTGCCCACAGAAACATGACGTTCGATTCTTTTATCAATAAAAATACAAGCAGCACAAATAAATGCTTCAAAACGTGGTCGGCAGGATTAGAACCTACGCGGGCAAAGCCCATATGATTTCTAGTGGGTTGTTATGCCGTGGACCCAGGTCCACCTTGCACCTGGGTCTACATTCACATACACTATACTTTACATTCACAATTTGTAAACTCCACATTCACACATTACATGATTATATGTTTAGTAACTATACTCTACATTCATATACACTATACTCTACATTCACACATTCAAAACTCTATATTCACAGGTCCTATACTCCACATTCACAACTTGAGAACTCCACATTCACACATTACAGGGCTACAAGTTGCTAGAACTTATTAACTCTATTACAGATTTACACATGCATAACTCTACATTTACGATTTCTATACTCCATATTCACAATTTGAAACCTCCACATTCACACATTTTTGGGCAACTCTACATTCACACAATCATAAATCTACATTCACGATTTATATACTCTACATTCACACTTTGAAACCTCTACATTCACACATTTTTAGACAACTCTATATTCAGCAATATGTTTACTAATTAAATAAAAAAAAAAGAGACAAAAACGACGTAGTTTTGGACCCAGGTTCACCTTGCAAGGTGGACCTGGGTCCACAGCATAATTTGCCATTTCTAGTCATGCCCAATAACCACTCTGGCACGACCACAATTACTATAAATTTTCAGGCATTAATCTTTAACTAAATAAAAACCTTCTTCAAACAAATTATAATATGTTATTGAGTGACAACATTTAAATAGTTTCTTACTTCTTATATATAGTTTTATCTCTCATTTATGTGGGATGGTAATTTCACTCTAATCCGGTGGAGACGATAAAATTTTTCAATATCGTTTTTAATATTAATATTAATTTTTTAAGAGTTAATTACTGAAATGGTCATTTGACTATATATATAACGAAATTACCAATTTTAATTTGTAATTAACTATTTTTTTACTATATGTATTGTGTAGTGCAATTGGATTGGTATACAATTATATAAATTATACAAAAAATATTATATAGTGCAATTGATGAAATAGCTAGGTTGGATCGATTATGTTTTCTTATGTTATTCTTGCTTGAATTCGAGCAAATAAATGACTAATTACCCGTGAGCATGGATAATTTTTTTATTTATATATTTTAGATAATATATAAAATTACAGATGAAATTATAAACAATTCTAATATTTGAAAGTGTACATTTATGTTTTATAAACAATTCTAATATTTGGATCGATTATGTTTTCTTACATAGGACTTGTTTGTCTACAATTATCTTAAAAAATCAATATATAATATGATTTATGTAATTATATTATTACTAAAATAAATATCGAAAAAGGGGAAAAATAATTTAATTGTAATTATTATAAAAATAAATTCAATGACCCGTGTTTAGCTTAATTATCGTAATAATTATTATGCAATTATACTAATACTTGTGCAATTATACTTTTATACCTTAAGTATATTACTTTTCTCCATATCGCCTTTATTTTTTTCCTCATCCTCCATATCTGAATGAATTAATTGTAATTATTATAAAAAAAATCTAATGGCCCATGTTTAATTGTAATTATACTAATATTCGTATAATTATTAGCTTGATTAACATAATAATTATTAGGTAATTATACTAATATTGTGCAATTATACTTTTATAGTTTATACTTTCAGTATAGTATACATACATATATATATAAGAGAGAGAGAGATTATCATAAAATTACCATTGTAATTACACAGAAAAATATGAATGATAATTTATTTTGTTCTCATAGTATTATACCTTAAGTATATAAAAATAAATCTATATATTAAAGTTGTCATACTTATTGAGCTATTATTTACTATAATAATTATTAGATTTTATATAGTACGTAATAGCTTAGGAGGTAGTTTGGGCAGAAAGTTGTAAATGTAGGACTTTATTTTTATTAGTAGTATAGATTAGTAGTATACATGGAAATATATTACCATATTTTACAATATTACGTTACAAGGAAGTATATGTACTGTATTATTACGATTAGTAATTTTAATCTAGAATTGTATTACGAATAGGAAAGTAGAAAAGAATATATTGTATTAGGAATTTTATTAACATACTATTGTTCGCACCCGTGCGATGCAAGGAATGGATTTGCTATAATATTTTAATAATATTTGGATCGGTATATAATTATAGAAATTATAACATCAAATATTATATAGTGTAATTGAAAAGATGGTTTGGATCGATTATGTTTTCTGATGTTATCCTTGCATGAATTTGACCAAATAATTGTTAAATTAATAGCTAATGCGTAGATGTAAGCATCCGGTGCTGAAACTTTGGGGGAATTTTATATATCAGTGTTTAGGATTTGTATAACTTGGAAAATTTGCTCTTTGAAAAAAAAAAAACATAATATCACCGGTTCGAATTACACATTATTGAAATCCTCTTTGTAGACGACATTGGTAGTACTAACAGAATCTTGTCCATCATCATCTAGCGCTAACACCTCAGGCCATCAGGATGGGTGACTTAGGAAAAAGTCACTTACAATTGACCGTGATTAAACACCGGTTTGCCCAACATGAGTTAGTCTTTGGCCTTGGCGTTTGTTTATAGTCATGGCATATGCGAGCATCAATGAGAATTGTTTACGTTGAAACTTGAAGGGCAATCTCATATCAAAAGGAGTGAAAGACATTAGGGGTATAAGAACTTTGGTTCCTTCATGTGTCCCATTAACTATTCTTGCTTTGACAATGTGATTTGCCTATCTTGTGACGATGAGCGTACCGTTGCAAAAACCAAGAGGGTGGTCTCAGAGCCGGTCCTATAGTTTTATAGGCCCGGGGCAAATAAAAAAAAAAAAGGCCACATACAATATTTAGAAGTTAATATGAATATTATAACTAAATTGTAAGTTTTATATAGGAGTACAAAAATACTGATGTCAATTAAATTGAAATAAAATTTAAAAATTTTCAACATTTTACAAATGCAATACTAATACAAAACTAATCATGACATACAATTTCTATGTTCTTTCCTAGATAATTGATCTTAACAAAAAAAAAATGTACCTGTGAAGCGCAATTCTTTATTTCGCCTAACGAGTAAACATGTGTCTTCAATCCCTGAATAAAAGAAAATGGATAAACGCATTACAAAACATACAAAATACAATAAAATAAATTGTCAAATAAATTTCATTCCTTTAAGTCTTATCTCTAGCATTTTTATTCTTTTTTGCTCTTATGGTTCGTAATACACCACTTATATATGGTAATCTCTTCAATGTAAAATGTCAACATGAGTACACTGTACACAACCTCTCTAAACACAAGATTTCTAGGTTTGTTTGACAATTTCTTAAGGTCCCTTTTTGAAAATATAAATGCTGATGAGCAGCACATCACAAGAATCCTAATAGAATTATATTTTTGCACAGCAGCACAAGAATCCTAAATTTCTAATAGAATTAAAAGACAATTAAAATTTCTAATTTCAATAGAATACCAGCATACATGAATCCTAATAGAATTATGCTTTTGCCCAGCAAGCAACAACACAAGAATCCTAAATTCCTAATAAAATTAAAAGACAATTAAAATTTCTAATTTCAATGGAATACAAGCATGAAACATACAAGAATCCTAATAGAATTATTCTTTTGCACAGCAGCAGAGGGATTTTAAATTCTTAATAGAATTAAAAGACAATTAAAATTTATAATTTCAATAGAATACAAGCAGAATAGATAGAATTGCATAATTAATAGGAATAATAGCAAATGAACAAATTGACAATTAAGTTAGTTTACAATTAGACAAAATCACAAAATACCTTTTCAGATTAGGCATTAGCCCGGCAATTAGACAAAGGCGATAAGGTGAAGGCCCGGCAAAGGTGATTAGGTGAAGGCATAGCCGCAGGGCAAAGACCGAACCATGGTGAAGGCTGGTGGATTTGCAGATTTACAATTGCTTTTTTACTTCTGAGCTTTTTATTAACTCTATTTTTACCGTTGATAATGGTCTATAGCGTAGGCAAAATTGGGACTCTTCACTCTTCGACTCCTGGGCGGCGTGGGCGGTGGGTACGAGAAAGCCGAGAATATGAGTTGCCATTACTACAATGTCTCCTCGATTCCTCCTTTTCCACCCATTCATCATAGCGCAACTTTTTTAATATATACACTGTATATTTGAGGGCCCCTATCTAGAGATGGGCCTTGGGCAAGGGCCCAGCCTGCCCTTGCCCAGGGCCGGGCCTGGGTGGTCTGTGTTCCGGAATAACATAACAGGTGCACCAACCTTTAATGTCAATGAATGATTAGGGAGTCCAAACAATCTCAAATTATTTAGAAATTTAGGAGTGTGTACTTTTGATAGATTTTCACCGTTTGATTCTGCCTTACACAAATAATCAAAACTTAAATATGTTCGTCCTTCTGTAGTGTTCATGTCGCACATGTATTGATTAATTTGATAATAAAATCAAATAAGTACATAATAATTAACAAATTAATTGGAGTAAATCAATAATTTAAAACAACAAATAAATCAAAATTTATATAATAAAATGTAAATGTTATTACAACTAATTTGAATTTGAATTGTATTACCATTCCTAGGCATACTAATAGTGTTCTTGAAAAAATATATTGTATTAGGAATTGTATTAACTTTTTAATGTACAATTGTAGTACGAATAGAAAATTGTATTACCATATTTTACAATATTACGCAAATCTTAATAGTATAGGACTGTTTTGGGCGGGAAGTTAAAATGTAAGATTTTGTTTTTATTAATAAAATAGATAGATTATGTTGCAGGAAAGTATATGTACTATAATATTACAATTAATAATTTATTCTAGAATTGTATTACGAATAGGAAAGTAAGAAAGAATATATATTCTATTAGGAATTGTATTACCATATTTTAATGTACAATTGTAGTACGAATATGAATAAATTAAAATGGAGGATTTTGTTTTTATTAATAGTATAAAAGTATAAATTACGTTCGAGGGAAGTATATGTACAGTTATATTACAATTAGTAATTTTAATCTAAAGTTGTATTACGAATAGGAAAGTAGGAAAGAATATATTGTATTAGGAATTGTATTAACATATTTTAATGTACAATTGTAGTACGAATAGGAATTGTATTACCATATTTTACAATATTACGCAAACCTTAATAGTATAGGACTGTTTTGAACGTCAAGTTAAAATGAGGATTTTGTTTTTATTAATAGTATAGATTTATTTTGGTCCACAGGTTCCCTATCAAGTTGAAGCCATTGGTGGGAACTTAGGCTTCAAATGTATGTTTAATTTCCACCAAAATTATTTATATTCCTAAAGTACTTAATTATTTAATTGCGCTTTAAATATCATACGCGAAATATTATGAAATTTGTATAAATGTTTAGTTTTATGTAAATATTAATTTCACTTGTTGAATTGGGTACAATTATGAATATTTGGTGAACTTATGATATTTATGAAAAATATTGTACATAGTAAAATTTTAATATTTGTTGAGATTCCTATATTGGGTGAAATTATGAATGTTTATTAAAATTGTAATATTTAGTGAAAATAGAATAATTGTTCTAATTATGTTAATTCATAAAATCTTTATACTTATTGGAGTTTTGAAAATTAGTGAACTTATTATATTTATTGAAAGTATGATAAATTGTGAATTTATTATAATTATTGAATTACGATAGTTGGCGAAATTGTTATGAATATTGACGGGATTGTGAATTCATGATGAAAATAGTCATTATTGATGAGATTGTGAATGATGATGAAATTATGGTGTATTGACGAAATTTTGGAAAGTGATGGATTTATGACGTATCAGCTAGTGAAATTACGGCATAGTGAAATAATGATTTTTGTTGAAGTTATGGATTACAGTGGAATTGTAAATTTATGGCAAAATTATGAAATATGATGGCATGGTGATATATTGAGGAATTGTGAATTTTGGAGAAATTTATATTAACAAGAGACAACATTGTGTTGTTCGCTTGTACATTGATATAAAAAGGAAAGAACATATTACTATTCGCCTATATATGATATTGAAACGAGAGAACAACTTACTGTTTGCCTATATATGATATTGAAAGGAGAGAACACATTACTATTCGCCTATATATGATATTGAAAGGAGAGAGCAGATTATTGTTCGCCTATATATGATATTGAAAGCAGGGAACATAGTACTGTTCGCCTATATATAATATTGAAAGGAGAGAATAGAGTATTGTTCGCCTATGTATTGATATAAAAAGGAGAGAACAGAGTGTTGTTCGCCTATACATTTATATTAAAGGAGAGAACAGAGTACTATTCGCCTATGTATTGATATAAAAAGGAGAGAACAGAGTGTTGTTCGCCTATACATTTATATTAAAGGAGAGAACAGAGTACTGCTCGCCTATGTATTGATATAAAAAGGAGATAACATAGTGTTGTTCGCCTATAAATTTATATTAAAGGAGAGAATAGAGTATTGTTCGCCTCTATATTGATATAAAAAAGGAGATAATAAGGTGTTGTTTACTTGTATAATTATGGAACCCGGAGTGAGCTGAAAGAACTCACAGTTTAATTATGAAAACCGGAGTGAGCCAGAAGAACTCACAAATTGAGTTTTTGATTCATATTGAGAAATTGGTTATTGATACCCATATTGAGAAGTCGAATATTTGATTTATATTGAGAACGAATTATTGATATACATATTTGAGAAGTTGAATATTTGATCCATATTGTGAAATGGATTTATATATGAGATTATTATTACTCGTATATTATTGTGAAATGGAATACTGTTATTTGTGATGGGGACGGAATATTGTTATTGAGAAATGGAATGTGAATATCCAATATTGTGAAATGGAGTATTGTCACCATGTTGAGAAATTGATTATTATCCATATTTGAGAATTGAATATTTTATCCATATTGATAAATGAATTTATGCATGGGATATCATTATCCATATATTGAGAAAGGAAATATCGTTATTCCTATTGTGAAAGAGAATATTATTATCCACGTTGAGAAATGGATTTGAGATGATGAGGAATTGATTGATTGAATTAACTAAACCAAAGAAATTACAACAGTCCTATAACAATAGGAAACCTAAACCTCTCCTACAGACCAAGGAGGTTAAAGCTAAACACTCATGACCACACAAGTTATTTGACTATGTAAAGCATAACAAATAATAACTAGAATAACAAGACTAATAATATTCACACACCCCCTCAAGCACAAGGGCGGGAGACATTGAACTTGTCACGTAAAATAGCAAAACGTGGTGCTGGTAGCGGCTTCGTAAATATATCGGCGAGCTGGTCTTTAGTAGACAAAAAATTAACCACGAAGTCCCCAGCAGCAACCTTGTCCCGAACAAAGTGGTAGTCAATCTCAACGTGTTTAGTCCGTGCATGAAAGATAGGATTGGCAGCTAGATACTTGGCACCAAGGTTGTCACACCATAGAGTGGCTGGTTGACCCGAGTGCAGGCCTAACTCTCGTAATAAGGAAACAATCCACATGACCTCGACTAAGACATCTGCGAGCCCTTTGTATTTAGCTTCAGTCGAAGAGCGAGCCACAGTGCGTGCAGGCCTAGCTCTCGTAATAAGGAAACAATCCACGGGACCTCGACTAAGACATCTGCGAGCCCTTTGTATTCAGCTTCAGTCGAAGAGCGAGCCACAGTGCGCTGCTTGCGCGAGAGCCAAGACACAAGGTTTGAACCGAGAAACACTGCATATCCACTCGTTGACTTCCTGTCAACTGGACACTTGACTTAGTCGGAGTCGGAATAAGCATGAATGTCGGAGGAGGAAGACGAATATAGACGTAACCCCAAATTCGAAGTCCCCTTGACATACCTCAAGACGCGCTTCAGTAATCCACAGTGATCATCTGTGCGCGAGTGCATAAACTGGCATAACCAATTGACGGAGTAGAACATATCCGGTCAAGTAATAGTTAAATACTATAACGCCTCCACTATCCGCCAGTACTACGTGGGGTTCTCAAAAGGTTGGGATCATGACGTCACTGCATGTGTCAAGGCAGCTGGTGTAGCTAACGGCTTACAATCTGCCATGCCTGCACGAGTCAATATATCCCCCCTATAGCGTCGCTACGATAGAATGAGGCCCCCGTTGTCCTGTAGGGTTTCAATTCTGAGGAAGAAATCCGGTTTGCCCAGGTCCCTAATCTTGAAGGTGGAGGATAGACGACATAGAAATTCATCAATTAACCCTGCATCATTTCCCATCATAATGATGTCATCAACGTACACTAGTAAGAATACCCGAGAAGAGCCAGCGGTGCAATGAAAAAGAGATACATCAATCTTCGAGCTTGAGAAACCCGCTGAAATTAAGAAGTCGTGTAACCACTTAAACCAAGCCCGAGGTGCCTGCTTGAGCCCGTATAGGGACCGTTGCAGATGACAAACGTGATCTGGATGTGTGGGGTCTTTATACCCCGGGGGTTGCTTCATGAAAATAGTCTCAGCTAAATGACCATTTAGGAATGCGTTGTGAACATCCAGTTGACGGAGGGTCCAACCATTTGACACTGCAAAGGAAAAAAGTATGCGGACTGTAGTCGGTTTGACCACGGGACTAAAAATATCAAAAAAAATCTTTACCAGCGACTTGATTAAATCCCTTCGCAACTAGGCGGGCTTTATAATGCTCAACTGATCCGTCAGCCTTGCTTTTGGCGTGAAAGACCCATTTGCACCCAATGATATTCATATGCAGCTCAGCTGAAGTAAGGCGCCAGGTGTTATTATGCAGAAGAGCGTTGAACTCTTGGTCCATGGCATCATACCATTAGGGATGACCGACAGCCTAAGAATAGCATGTGGGATCAACAGTCGCATTGAGAGCATGAAACTGTTCACCCGTGCCTCGGGTCATATGCTGTAGGCGCATATTGTGACCCTTTTTTGGTGGCTAAGTCCGAGCTGTGCGAGGTCTGGCTGGATTAGTGGTCGTCGAAAACCCCGCGACCACTGGCTCGGGAATATGAACCTCGGGAGCTATTTCCTGCAACGTGGCGGTTGGCAAACGTGGGACCACGGGCCCCGACCCCCACGGCGTAGAAATGATTGCGTGTTGCAGCTTATCCTGAGACGTTGATTCTGTAACAAAGGGAAAAATAGATTCATCAAATCAAACGTGGCGACAGATAAAGGTTTTTCCCGTAGTAAGGTCCATGCAGCGATAACCCCTAAATGGCGGGGAGTAACCTAGGAAGACACAAGGTGCCGAACGATACTCTATCTTATGCCGATTGTATGGCCAAAGGTACAGGTAACAGCGACACCCGAACAGTCAAGAAAGGTGTATGTGGGTGGTGTTTTGAACAGTCGGTAATGGGGACTATCATACTGCATTGCAGAAGAAGGGAGACAGTTTATCAAGTAGGTGGTCGTTTCGAAGGCGTAGTCTCAATATTTTAGGGGAACCGAGCTTTCAGCAAAAAGAGCTAAACCGGTTTCAACGATATGTCTATTACGGCACTCAACTCTGCCGTTTTGCTCATGTGTGTAGGCACACGACTGTTTGTGAACAATCCCAAGGGACTCAAAAGTCTTATGCAAACGGCGGTATTCACCCCCTAAGTCAGACTGGATGCATTTGATAGAACACAAAAACCTGCGTTCTACCATCACACAAAACAATTCAAAGATTTTATAAATATCTTATTTTAACCATAAGGGGTAAAACCAGCAAAAACGTGAATGATCGTCTACAAATAAAACGAAATACCGGAAACCAGAAACAGAAACAATTGGAGCAAGGCCCCAAATATGCGTGTACAATAAATCTAGAATATTTGTACTAGAACTAGGAACTCTAGCTATTTAGGGGAAAACAGGTTGATTTCCCAAGTTAACACGCTAAACATACTCCTAACGAACTGATGTTATTTGAGGTGACTGGACAGGCCTTTAGGACACGCTAGAGAACACGACCATGCGGGTAACCTAATCAGAACCGCACTTGTGGTGCAATCCTTCACAGTAAAGTAATTTTTGTGAAATTCAAAAAAAAAAAACATTGTTGTCATTCGTAAAACGATAAACAACATAAGGGGTACTGTTAAGTTTGGCACATGTAAAACAGTAGATAATTTTAGAGGTTTTGACATTAGAAGGTATTGTTGCATGGCCTACGTGAGAAATAACCAAACCTGACCCATTTCCGACGTTGAGCACGTCACCGCTGGAGTAGTCTTAAGATTGTGCCAACACCGATTGATCCGGCGTGGCATGTGTCGAGGCGCCTGTGTCTGGATAACATGTGTCCACAGTCGAAGGAGTATCACTGGCGTCCACTGCCACATTGGCTTGCGGAGGAGGCTAACCGGTGTATCTCTTGTAGCAGTACACCGCAGTATGGCCATGGGAGCGGCAGATTTGACACCGCGGGGAATTACCGCGTCCTCGCCCCTGTCCATTGCGACCGCGACCCCCACAACCGCGCGACTGATTGTCGTTCGCATTTTGGCGACCTCAAAACCCACCGTCACAGTTGGATCTTCGCCCACGCCCCGCGATCATCGCCGTAGAAGGGCCACCGGAGATCGCGTCAGAACCCGCCGAGAACTCGTCAAAAAAGATGAACTCCTACACTTGTAAATAATCAGAAAGTTGCGAAATGGTGATCGGCATTCCAGAAATGATGAGCGACGCAGCCATCGCATGGAACTCCGGTCGTAAGCCCCTGAAGATGTACAAGTTCTATTCGTCTAGAAAAATGGGGCGGCCGACGAGTGTGAGGTCCTCTACCAGGAGTTTTGCCCGGCCAAGGTACTCCGCCGGTGAACTGTTGCCTTGCCGGAGTGACTGGAATTGGCTGAGAAGGTTGAGACATCGCGCCCGAGTGGAGGATCCTAACGCCGCAGTGATGGACACCCAGACATCGCGAGCGGTGCTCTGGCCGACAACTAGGTACATGACTTCATCGGATAGAGACTAAATCAACAGGGAGAGGATCGACTAATCCTGTTGAATCCAAGCTGCGTACGCCGGGTTGGGTAGGGTGTAACCCCTCATATTTTCCGATAAGTTTGAGGTTCGGAAAATAGGTCTTTAAGTTATGACATTCATGAAATGATCGTTCAATGCTTCAAAAGAATTTTTATAAGTGAGTATAGTTGTTATTAAGCTACGATCGTACGTACCGGTCACGAACCGTAAAAATTTTAGGAACTAGTATTCGGACTCGTTTGTCCTAGGAAATAGATTTTTAGACACCATACTATTATTCTGGAATTTCCTATTTAAGTTCTAGACTGGAATAAATTTTTGTACATCGCGAAATTTCGCGGTGAATCGAACCTAGCTCAATTTTGAGTTCTAGACTGGAATAAATTTTTGGGTTCGAGAATTATTTGAATTGAATTAGTTTCTACCGAGAATTCATCTGATTTAATCCCAATCAGTCTAAGCTAAGATATTTTAGATTATTTTATTCCATTTTATTTTAGATCTTATCACTTAAGGGAGAGACTAGTCAACTAAGAGTGGAGTGGGTTTATAAGGCAAATTTTTTCCCTTTTTCCTTGTGATTGTCGAAAAAAAGAGAGAGAGAGAGAGAGAGAGAGGGATTTTCATCATCTTCATCAAGCTTCAAGACTCCATAGCTAGCAATTTCTTCACAACTCTCAAGTTATTCGGTAAAACTCCAATTTTATTCGGTAGATAGCTTTATTTTTCATCCTAGAACATGAATCTAAGTTAAGATTTCTTAAAATCATGTGTTATGTGGTTGATGGAATTCTAGGGTTTTAAGGTGAAATTTGGAGAAATCAACTCCAAAAGTCTTCTACGAGGACTAGTAACCCGGTGGAGGTAAGGAATTCCCTTAAGTTGGTTTAGTCACTTGAAATTAGATAATTGATTATTTGGTTGAAACATGGTGTTTTGGAGCTTTGGGAATATTTTTGTATACATGTTCATAGCTTGGATATGCTTGTATATGTTGTATTTATGTCCATATAGGCTTATACTTGTGAAAATAGTGAAAGGAAATCAGGGTAGATTCTGGCAGTAACTTCCGAGATTTATTGGAAAACATTGGTAAGGTATTTTGATCCTATTTTTTTTAGACATGTAGTTCTATAAGTTTAGAACCCGCATATAAAATTTCATAAGGATCGGAGTAGTATAAGTATGGTTTTCGGAATTTTTCCCAAAACTGGTCCAGAGAGAGACAAAATTTCCGGACAGCACACTGCCAAGGGCAAAGATGAAATTTTCTGTGTTTATTCGCGGACCAAAATGACCAAAACTTTTTACGGACATCAAGTACTATGAGTTGGGGTTCTACCATAAAAATTTCAAGTGAAAAAGAGTTCGGAAACTATTTTTACCCGCTCAATCTTTCGGACTGCGCCAAGCTGAAATTTTCTGAATTATGCTTAGTATGATTATGGATGTGTTAATGATAATTGTGAGGTAGTTAGTGAGTTAATGGTGATCAGGTGATGCTAAGGACGTGGATTAATGATGGAGATTAAATGATAATCTCATGATTTTTGGGTTATGGTTAGGCAATAACCTTACCTATTAGAATTTATATATGTTAGGATGTATGATATCCTCAAGTTATGATCTAATGATGTTGATCATGGTGGAAGTTGTCAATGGAAATAATGACAAGGACAACTATCTATTATTAGTTAATGGTGGGGACGATAGTTGAGGATGCTGGTTGTTTTAAAGTGTGAGATGGACATATGAAGTGTA
>CP025658.1:22322693-22363422 GCA_003576665.1 Ipomoea trifida | reverse complement strand
CCCGCAGACTTTTCAAACATCATTTCCTCATCATTCTCACGTAAAGTACACTTCCACTAAAAGTGGTATTTTTCTCAAAAATAAGGTTTTGACAATCTTTATACCGAAATCGCATACGTTTTTCAATGTAAGTTTCATAAACATATTTGGATATTCATCATACTCACGTCTCATACTTAAAATCCATCCACTTTCTAGGAGGCAAAGTCTTGGCCTATCCATAATCCAAGATCATTCAACAATTATTTCCTCAGAGTCATCATATACAATCTTTATCTCAATATTTCCATATAACAATTTCCTCAATACTTATCATAATAATATCTTCACCTTAACTTTTCCATATAACCATTTCTTCAATATTCACCATATTATCATCACTACTCAAAATCCCTTTAAATCATAATTTATTCACCAATAGAGAGATTTCCAATTCTCAAACTAAATCCCAAAGGAATAATTCCAATATTTCATATTAATTACCAAGGAGATAATTTCAAACTCTCAACATAACCACCAAATAGAGAGTATCCAAACTCTCACCATAATCACCAAAGACAATTCTTCAAACAATTAGTCACACCTTGATAGTATACTAATTTAAACCTTATTAACTGTCATCAATCCTTAATCACTATAATTAAAGCTTAATTATCTCATGAACTCCAATGTTAATCCATCATTAATTATTAAATCCAAACCAACCGGACGAATCCACAAATCGGTGGCCAAATCAAATAGAGAGGTCTCAACTCTCACAATAATCACCATAACTTTCAAATCTCACATCTTGCATCTATAACCCAAAATTTCTTATTCAATATCTTAGCTTATGTCTATAACCTTCATATTCATAATATCCATATACCAAGATTTTTCCTTTTCATAATCCATATTCCAAATATTTCCAAAATTCCTCCAACATCATAATCTCATTACTTATCATAATAATCTTTTAGGGTCATTACAACCCCATCATCTAAACCTCAATAATCAAAGCCTATTTCACGCCCGCAATATACACATATATATACGGCTTTACATATATATACTCCTCACGTACATATATATATATACACAATATACTAGGATTATTAGTCCTCAATAGATCATTATCAAACTTAATTACCAACATATAGGTAACTATCTCACTTTCCAAATTACACCTCACGTCTACTTCACTATAAAGATTTATCCACCCATAATCTAGCTTCCTCAATCAACAACATAATAATCTCATCATTAACCAACAACACTTCACCACACAACAATTTATACATATATATTTCAACCAAACAATCAATTATCCAATTTCAAGTGACTAATCCGACTTAAGGGATTCCTTACCTCAACCGGGTTACTAGTCTCGTAGAAGACTCTTGGAGTTGATTTCCCCAATTTCACCTTAAAATCCTAGGATTCCACCAACAACATAACACAATATTTAAGAAATCTTAACTTAGATTCATGATCTAGGAAGGGATATAAAGCTTTTTACCGAATAAAATTGAAGTCTTACCGAACAAAATGCGATTGGAGCTTGAAACTTGCTTCTCTCTCTCTCTCTCTCTCTCTCTCTCTCTCTCTCTCTCTCTCTCTCTCTCTCACGGAATTGCCGTGAAGAAAATGGAAGGAAGAAAATGAAATGGAATCTTGCTTCATTCTTATCATATACATATATATATGTACGTAATATTATAATAATAATAATAATATGTAGGATCCTTATCCTTTCATATATATAATAATAATAATAATAAAATATGTAATGTTTATCCATATATATATTAATATAATAATGGTGAAGCTTATCCCATAAGCTTTGATCTTATAAAATATAGATAAAGAAATGTGGTAGAGAAAGTGACACTTGTCAAAATCTTGTGGTTCCAAAAATAAAAATCTTCCAACTTATCAGTTGGGGTCCAAACAGATAAAGTTTCGGTGGAAAGTAATTTAAATAGGATAATTTTCGAAACCAAAAATTTATCTCAGACTGAAACTCAAAATTGGGCCAGGTTCGGTACACCGCGAAATTTAGCAATGCTACGATCAAAATAAATTTTAGCTGCTATGGACCAACTTAATTAAATAGAAAATTCAAGAATAATAATATAGTGCCTAATAATCCATTTCCTAGGACAACGGGTCCGAACACAAGTTCCTAAAAATTTTACAGTTCGTGACCGGTACGTACGATCGCAGCTTAATAACAACTATACTCCTTATAAAAATTACTTTGAAGCATCGGGAGATCATCTTATGAATTTCATAGCCTAAAGCCATATTTTTCGAACCTTGTTCTTATAGGAATAGGCGAGGGGTTACACCACCATCATTAGATGTCTGTGCATTGTGATGCTAGGAAGTTGGGACGTGAACCTCTGCAAATCAAAAGAAGATAGAAAGGATTGGAAGAGGTGAATTTAAAGGAAGAGAGAAAAAAGTGTTTGAGGGGAAGGGAAATTTATGGGGAAGTCGGAAGGAAAATTAATTGTGGCGAAATTTTTCTTTTTTTCTTTTTAATTTATTGACTTTCCTCGACACCTATCACGTGACAGGTGTCGCGGAAAATATATCATCTTTTTTTTTTTTGTAAATTATTCTTGGCTTTTCGCAATACTCCAGATCAACAAGTGTCGCGGAAAGTTAACATATTATTTTATTATTTTTACTTTCCGCAAAAGCGGAATGTAATCTCTCTTTTTTTTTTTTAAGAAACTACTACACTTTTAAAACAAAAGTGTAGCGTTTTCTTATGTATTTATTTATGTTTTTGCCATTGCATTAATTTTTTGAAACTTTTCATTACATTTTTATTAAAAAGTGTAGTGGAAAGTCACATTTATATGTTCATTTTTGTAGTAGCGTGATGAACTAAAAATTGTTCAAATTAAGAGATAGGGATCAAATTTTTCAAATTAAAAATGTATTTTTCCCAATTTTGGTATGTAAAATAACAAGAACAAGATGGTTATTTTAAATTTGTCAAACAAAATTCTAATGGCATATTTAAATTGTGGTAACAAGAAGAAGAATGTAAATTGTATTACGAGTTGATGAAATTAAAAAAAAAAAAAAAAAAGTTAATCACCAAAAAAAAAAATTCATACTTAAATCCTTACTTTTTGAATATGTAAGAGCCGTTTGGAAACTTGAAAAATGTTTTCTGAAAAATGATTTTAAAAAAATGACTCATTTTCACAAAAAATATTTTAATTTTCTGTTGTTTGCCTGAGTGTTAGAAAACTATATTTTTGTATTTGGATGAAAGTTAAGAAATTACAGTTTTTCTGTTTTGTTCATTTTCTTGAAAATGAACATGTTATTTGTTATATGATGATGATGATGATGATGATGATGATGATGATGATGAGGAGAAGTGGTGTTG
Source organism: Ipomoea trifida (assembly GCA_003576665.1). Classification (NCBI taxonomy): domain Eukaryota; kingdom Viridiplantae; phylum Streptophyta; class Magnoliopsida; order Solanales; family Convolvulaceae; genus Ipomoea; species Ipomoea trifida. The sequence goes on along the minus strand of CP025658.1, from coordinate 22,360,031 downwards.
GTGGTGTTGGTGGTTGTGGTGGTGGTGGTAATAATAATTCAAAAACTAGTTTGAAGAGAGATAAGAGAAGTTTTCAAAAAAAAAAAAAAAAAAAAAAAGATAAGAGAAAAGATGGGAAAAATAAAGAATCCAAAAAACATCATCGACTAAAAATTTAGGAATGACATTTTCTACCAAATTAAACTTTTTTTTTTGTTAACCAGAATAAATATTTTTTCTTTAACCTTAATTTCTATGAATACACAAATACGAGAAAATCTAGAAAATAATTAACTTTTCAAAATTATTTTTTGAATTTCCAAACAGAGCCTAAATGCTTATTGGAGACAAAATATTCGTAATTGAGGTAATCCGAATTAGTTGGTTGAAATGGCTTTCACATATATCTATTAGGGCACCAAAAGAATCACCTAAAGATTATTATGTGTCCAACATTACAACTCATAGGACTATATTATTTTTATCAAATTTTAAATCATAATTCATAAAACTCTCGAGCATTATATTAAGAGTTTTCTCACCTAGAATACTTACCAATGCCAAGCAATTGACTATGAGATCATATTAGTCAACCTACATTAGTGAGAGATAGAATCTAAAAAAATAAAACAAAACAAAGCAAAACATGCAGGTTTTGGGCTTGATTTAACCAAATCAAGCATTTGCATATATTTGAAATTCGTGATACACCTAACCCAACTTCTTGTGTCTCATGCCAACTAACCAAAAAGAGTTTGCAAGTATGAAGGATTTGGTTTGAGTCTGAAATGCATTGACAATGGAGCAGTTAGGATATATGTATAGATGATTGATTCATCAATAATAATGCAATTGGAATTTTCAGGGTTTAATTAATGATTTTAAAATTGTTCAAAATGAGATGGTTTACATTTCTCTCATTGTGCTTCTGCTCTTTCTTTCTTTTCGTTTTTCTTTTTTCTTTGATAACAAGTTTTTCCCGACTTTCCGCTACTGGTACATGTTGGAAAATATCATAAAATGACAATTTAAGTGGCTATTTTATGGTACAAATATATGTGGAGTCCACTTCCGATTTGGGTCGGGTCAAAGTGGATTCGGGTTACTCGTAGTTGGACGAAGAGATTGATATATTGTACACTCAAAACAGATAATGGGTGAATGAGAAATAAGGGACCATTTTAGCTACGCGAATCGGTGAATGGGACTTTTGCTCTTTTATTTTTTGAGTGCTAAAGAAAACGTGAAGTCATTACTCGAGGGTGTGTGTCGTGTAAACTCTGCTCTTGTATAATAGCTTACAAATCACATTGGAAAGGTAAGTTGCACTAAGAAGACCCCATGCTACAAGCTCAACCAATAAGATATTGACAATAATCAAACTCGTAAACTTTAGGTACGAAAATCATATTTCACCAACCTAATTACACATTTCAGGGCATTGTGCTTCTGTTCTTGCCAGTGCAGTATATTGATACCCAAAACAATATATCCATCAAATTTGGTTCAACTTTTAGGGTTATTTTAATATATAGGTTGCTTAAAAAAAAATTATTATATAAAAATTCTATTCAAACTTATAGTGTCATGTGTATTTAGCAACATTAGATCCACAATGCTACTTGTATTATTTTTCATTAACCAAATTGTGTATTGTCCCATGTTGCTTCATCAATTAACTTGCGGTTAGTAAGGTGTAAGCCGGACGGGTTCGAACGGATAAATAAATTTATCAAAAGCTTAATCTCATCGATTTTCGATTTAATTTATTAATATCCAATCCAATTAAAAAATGAAACTAATCATATTTTTCCATATTCGCATTCGATCTGTTATCTCGGATTTCAGGGATTGTAAAATTAAGTACCTAACAATTAGGGTTACACCCTCATATGGGAAGGGTGGGTTCAAGTTTCAGTGGAGGGAATATCGACTTTGTGCTTCATTTGGTTGAGAAAGTAGCTATGAATAGATACTACATCGTAACAGAGCCAATAGTACTCAAAAAAACAAAAAAAAAACAAAACAAAAAAAAAACAAAACAAAAACAATTAGGGATTGACGCTTTGCTATTTTATTGGATTTTTTTTTTTGTTTTGGTTTGTTCAGTTTAAAATAAAAATGAAACCATTTGGTTTAACATTTTAGTTCTGATAACGTTAAATACGGCGATACGAGGCTAAAGCGGGTAAATACATCTCTTATTATTGCAATAGGATCAAAGCCCGAGTTACAATACCAAAAGGGCTCGAAGGGCTCGGCGGGTCGGCAGTGGGCTTTCCTACTGTCCGAGCACACTTCAAGGCTTCGTGTAGAATCCAGCCAAAAAGATCCCCCTCTCTCCTCATTAATGCGGTATTTATAAGAGGGGAAAGTTGCGATCTCCCGGGCTCTGGCATGGCGAGCACGTGGCGCGCATGCGCCTACCTCGCTCCTTGCCCAAGCGGGAAGGAGCACGTGGCGGCCCCGACATAACCACTGTCAATCAATCGAGGTCACGACCGATCTGAGGCGGTCGGGCCGAGTGGCTGATCTACCGACCGTGAGAATACTATCCGAGTATTAACACTATCAAGTTCGGATCAGTTTCTGTTCGATTTGAAAAAGTTAATTTTTTATTCGGAATTGATTTAGTTGGACTTAGGAACCTCAATTCCCAACATTTCCTAGTGTTCTAGCACAATTAATTAATTAATTAATTACTTTTACTAATAATTTACGATTAAATATCTATTCTGTATCTATTTAATGAGATTATAACATCTTTTTTGAGTACTGTTGACTTTGTTACAATGTAGTATTTGTTCATAGCTACTTTCTCAACCAAATGAAGCACAAAGAGCCAATATCGCCTCCACTGAGGCTCGAACCCACCCCCTCCCATGTGGGGGTGCAACCGGGTGCCACTAGACCACAAGATTATAACATCTATAAAAGAAAAAAACTTTGGAGAACCCAAATGGACCAAGATAGAGTACTTTTATAATTTATTTATATAGTCTAGGAAACTTTTTTGTTCAAATCCAAATCAACCAGCAAAATCAGAAATAACTGAAATACAAGCGAAAAGGTAATCACCCAAATGAATAGCACATGACCATAACCACGAACAACAATGTTCCACTCCCATAAGTAATATTTTCACTTCGAGTGTCATAAAATGGTCCTACAGATTGACTTCATACATCAAATCTTAGGCTCAACAATAAAGTCACATTTCAAAGACATACAGCAAAATTGAGTTCCAATTTTATTGGATGCATTAATTATGTTTTTTTTTTTTGAATACTATGCATTAATTATGTTAAATGCCTAAATTTAACTTAGGGGAAAGGCTCATATAGATGAGCAATAGATAATTCACAGAGATTGTATAATCAGTCAATGCTTATGTACATTACAGATAGAACACATATAACCAATGATAGAAATAGAGACTAGAGACACACTAGGACACAACGTATAGAGTCCTAATACACCCCCTCAAGCACAAGGTTGAAAGGCAACAACATTGAGCTTGGAACGCAGATCACCAAAACGAGTACTAGCTAGTGGTTTGGTGAAGATATCAACGACCTGGTCCTTAACGAAATGAATAGAAGACACCTTGTCACGAACGAAATGGTAATAAACCTCCACGTGTTTCGTCCTAGCATGGTAGACGGGATTGGCACAGAGATAAGTAGGTCCTAAATTATCACACCACAACTTAGGAGAGGTAGACGAATGCAGACAAGCTCTCGCATCAGGGAGACAATCCACATGACCTCTGCAGCCACATCAGTGAGCCCCTTGTACTTAGCTTCAGTAGAGGACCGCGCAGCCGTACGTTGCTTGCAACAGACCCATGACACCATATTACAACCAATAAAAACTACAAAACCATTGGTTAACTTCCGATCAACTAGACTTCTAGCCCAGTCCGAATTAGAGTAAGCATGCAAGTCAAAGGAATCAAAGGCACACAACCGTAAACCATACATCAAAGTCCCTTTGACATACCGTAGCACACGCTTCAGCATGATCCAATGCGCAACCGTGGGAGAATGCATATGCTGACACAGCTGGTTCACCGCAAACGAGAGATCTTGTCGTTTAACAGTGAGATACTGCAACGCACCCGCCAAACTCTGATACTGGGTCAGATTGTCAAACAACTCCTCAAACAATGAGACAGACCGAGACGCCGAGACAGGCGTAGCAAGCGGCTTGTAGTCTGACATCCCTGCACGCTTCAAAATGCCAGACATGTACCTGCGCTGAGACAAGAGCAAATCCGTTTCAAACGGCACAGTCTCTATCCCAAGGAAAAAACTAGGTGTCCCTATATCACGCAACTTAAATTTAGAAGCCAACCACTTCATAAGCTCAAAAACCAGTATGGAATCACTACCCATTAATAGGATGTCATCCACATAAACTAACAGGAAAACCTGAGAATCCCCTGCAGAATAATAAAACAAGGAGGCGTCTGTCTTAGAAGCCTTAAATCCCACAGACAAAAGGAAATCATGCAACCTCTTAAACCAGGCTCGCGGAGCCTGCTTCAAACCATACAAGGAACGCTGTAATACGCAAACATAACTAGGAAAAGTAGAATCAGAATATCCCAAGGGTTGGCGCATATAAACTAGTTCCTCTAAATTACCATTTAAAAACACACATTGTGCACGTCAAGCTGCCGGAGAGTCCAACCACGAGATAAAGCCATAGAGAGGAGCAAATGAACCGAGGTAGGCTTGACAATTAGGTTGAACATCACAAAAAAGTCTTCTCCGACTACCTGATTAAACCCCCTGGCAACCAGCCTGGCTTTATAGCGCTCCACGGAGCCATCAGCCTTGCGTTTCGTCCGAAACACCCACTTGCAGCCAAGTATATTCAAACCAGGACGTTACAAAACCAATCGCCAGGTATGGTTATGAAAAGGCATTGAACTCCTAATCCATAGCCGTACGCCACTCGGGATGAAGCATAGACTGGGAATAACACATCGGGTCAGCCGTAGCCACCAGGGCCTGCGGAAGAGCATCTGCAGGTGCCATATGATGAAGAACCATCGGATGATGACGATGTTGTGGTCTGCTCGCACCACGTCGCCTAGGCGCACGTGTTTTAACAGGCACAGAGGCTCCTACCGCAGCATCACTCAACAACTACACACCACCATCATCATCAACAACAAGATCACAACTCGGAGCCTGCGCCGCAGCTGGAACAACCGAGCCAGCACCCCATGGCTCCAACTGAACACCACTAGAAGGTACATGCACAGAAGGAGACCTGGCAAGAGGAAACACACCCTCGTCAAACCGCACATGGCGACAGATAAACAATTTGCCCGGGTCAAGGTCCATGCAACAATAACCACGGAAAGACAAAGGATACCCTAGAAAAGGAGAGGAGCGATAAGCCAACTTATGCTTATTATATGGACGGATATAAAGAAAACACAAACATCCAAAAATTCAAAGAAACGAATAAGAGGGAGCGAACTGAAACAATTTATAGTAAGGACTGTGAAAGTTTAATGCAGCAAAAGGGAAGCGATTGATTAAGAACATCGTCGACTCAAACGCATAGTCCCAATATTTCAGCGGAGCAGAACATTGAGCTAGAAGAGCAAGCCTCGTCTCAACAATGTGCCAATGACGACGCTCAACCTTTCCGTTTTGCTCGTGCGTGTACGCACAAGACTGACGGTGAACAATACCAAGAGATAAAAAACTGAACTTAGCTTACAATACTCACCTCCTAGATCATAATGGATAGATTTGATCTTGCAGGAAACCGTTCAAACACAACATAAATATCAGATTTGAGACGCAACGGATATAACCAGGAAAAACGCGAGAAGTTATCAACAAACACCACAAAATAACGATAACCAATCTTGGCGAAAACAGGCGTAGGGCCCCAAATGTCAGAATAAATTAAGTTCAATACATTCAATCTGGATGTTTCAACACGAGATAATGGAAAACGAGATGATTTCCCTAACGACACGAAGAACATAAAGTAGTAGAACTAAACTAGCTAACCAAACAATACCTAATACACAACTCAAAACTCGATAATGTGGATAGCCTAACCGCTTGTGCCAGACTCCAAATGAAGCTCGAGCAGACACGAAAGCAACCGGTGACATAGGAAGAGAGACCCGCAACGAGTAAAGTTCCCCCAAGCTCGGACCCTTAAGTAGAACCGCCTTGGCAACCATGTCCTTCACAACAAAATAATCAGGATGAAATTCAAAGAAAACATTATTATCACGAGCAAAACGTTGAGCAGACAATAACAAATTCAAAAAACGAGGGACAACAAATTAGACGGTTTTAAGGATTTGGAATCGGGAATAATTGCATGACCAACACGAGAAATTGACAAACCTTCACCATTACCCACACGCAGTGTATCCATTCCACGATATACATCAGTCTTAATCACACCCATGTCAGACGGAGTAGCATGATGTGTAGCACCCGTGTCCGAAAAACACGACACGGACGAATCTGTCACTGATGGGGAAGCAGGAGCCACGTGGGCTTGTGGTGAAGCACCCCACTCATCATACCGCCGAAAACAATGCAGCGCCGAATGTCCGTGACTCTGGCAAATTTGGCAGCGAACGCCACCACGGCCACCGCGACTTCTACGGGAGCTTTGGCCACTACTGCTCCGTGAACCTCTGCGACCTCCACCACTCTGACCACGCCATGGACCATTATTTGACCACGCCAGGAACCATCGGCTTGCCTACCGTCACGACAGCAACCATCACCGCCGAGTCTACAACCATATGCGAATCACCTGCCACCAAAAAGTCATCTCCACATATGAACTGCTGCGCCATGAGAAAGTCAGAAAGCGAGTAATTGTGACCGGCACTCCATTGGTGATCAAAGACGACGCCATCACCCGGAATTCCTGTAGCAACCCGCGAAAGACGTACAAATTCTGTTCGTCTAGCAAGACGAGGCAACTGGTCATGGCAAGCTCATTAACAACAACTTGTGCACGGCCAAGATACTCCAACGGCGAACTATCTCCTTGTAGGAGACTCTGCAGTTGACTCAACAGTCCAAGCATACGGGCACGTGTGGTAGAGCCAAGGGAATTCTCGTTAGCTTGCTAAACAGAGCAAGAGGTGGTAAGTCCAAGCAAGTACATGATTTCGTCGGACAATGAAGACACCAGCATGGATAGGATAGTTTGATCATGCTGAGTCCATGCAATACACGCCGGACTAACAATAGGGGGAACACCGTCGGTAGTGGTAATGGTGGCCGGAGGACACGACATCGTACCATCAACATAGCCAAAGAGGTTCTGGCCACGAAAGAAGGGAATTGAACTAACTGGGAGCACCAAAACAGGTAGTTCCGCGAGGTTAATTTGATAGAAACAAAATGATGGGCGGATGAAAGAGATGGTGGAGCAACCACCGGAGTAGAGGAATTGTCACCAACGGTGACGGTACGTTCGGAGGAGGCATCAGATGATTGAGTAGAAGCCATTAAGATCAAACAAGGCTTAACAGATATCAAATGAGTGATAGATAATTCACAGAGATTGTATAATCAGTCAATGCTTACGTACATTACAGATAGAACACATATAACCAATAATAGAAGTAGAGACACACTAGGACACAACCTATAGAGTCCTAATAATATACATATGCAAGCATATAAACTTAGGCGATGGCAGCATGTGAGGCTTGTTCGATTGCAGATTTCTATAGTATGCGAGGCAAGAGTGCTAGAGCGGACGAGTTGTGTTCATCTGCGATTAGGAATTAGTAATTAGATATTTGGACTTACTTCTTCTTCTTCTTCTTCTTCCTCTTCTTCTTCTTCTTCTTCTTCTTTTTCTTCTTCATCATCATCATCATCATTACTATTATTATTATATTTTTCTTTAAAAAATAAAATCAAACAGCATTCGGTTTCGTTCGATTTTTAACCAAACAATTCGGTATGCAAGAATTCATTACCGTTCCGTTGTTCAATATATTACCGAACCAGTTCGATTCGATTCGGAAAAATCGAACCGAATTGCCCACATCTACTAAAAATAGTAATTAACAAGGAAAAATAACAATTGTTCAATTATCGTATTTCAAAAAAATAATTGTACAATTATATAACAATTTACAAAAATTACAAGGCAATTAAATCCCTTATTATGCGCGATTTGATCTTTTCCATGGATTAAATATCAACGATCGATTCTTCCGTTTCTATGGGTTAGATTAATCCATAATTCTCATGCGGATAATTGTCCTCATTTGAGTATATATATATATATATATATATATATATATATAGGGTCATGTTCAGGTGTGGTCGTGCCTTCCCGTGCGGCCGTGCGGTTCACACCACTCAATGTTACGAAATACACTACTCAATGTTAAGAAACACACCACACAAATATGCACTGTGGTGTGTTTCTTAACATTGTGGTGTGTTTCTTAACATTGAGTGGTGTATTTCGTAACATTCAGTGGTGTGTGACCGCACGGCCGCACGGGAGAGCACGACCGCATTTGAACCAAAGTCTATATATATATATATATATATATATATATATATATATATATATATATATATATATATATATATATATATATATATATATATATATATATATATATATATATATATATATATATATATATATATATACACACACAAATTGAGCGCAAACAAAATCAACACAAATGCACACCTTTAAAACCCTGCACAATACGTAAGTGCACACGGAATAGCATAAGTGTGCACATATGAAGCCAAAGACAAGAACAACAAACAACGACTTACATAAATGACGACATGCACACTAACAAATTAGTAGTGCACACGATGCCCAGTTCAATGTACACTACAATCAACATACTTGGATTAAATGTGCACACTAAAATAGAAGCACACTTACAACCCTAGAATGCACATAACACTACAATGCAGTACACATACCACATACCTTAGCCCCAGATGCACATGAATATTAGAGTGCACATGCACTGATGGAATATGAAATGCACACGTATGGAATTGGAAGTACACAATCCTTCCAAAAATACAATACTACGACAAAATAAAATCCTACCAAAAATATACATCCTAAAATCATGCATAACCTCCACAAATAATAATATCAGGATTCAAGGTTGAAAAAAAATCTTTAGGCGCCTGGTGGGCACCTAGGGCGCCTAGGTTTTTTTTTAAAAAAAATTTTAATTTTTTAAATTTTTAAAAAAAAAAATATTTTAAGTGTTAATAATTGTAAAGTGTTTAATATTGTAAGTCTTTACACTTTAATAGTTAAATAATTAATACTTATTAAGTTATTAGTTATTATTTATTAATTATTAGTTTTTTTGTTAGAATAATTATTAGTTATTAGTGATTACTTATTAGTTTAATTTAGTTTTTTTTTTAAGATATTAGTTTAATTTAGTTATTTTTTTTTTGAATACTACTGACTCTATTACAATGCACTATCTGTTCATAACTACTTTCTCAACCTATTGAAGCACAAGAGTCAATATTGCCTCCACTGAGGCTCGAACCCACCACCTCCCGCATAAAGGGAAGGGTTTAATTTTTTTTTGAATACAACTGACCCTATTACATTGTAGTATCTGTTCATCTATACTTTTCCCAACCTATTGAAGCACAAAGAGTCAATTTCGAGATCTCCACCACTGAGACTCGAACTCATGACCTTCCATTTAGTTATTACTTATTATTTTATTAAGTTATTACTTATTAGTTATTATTTATTAAACTATTAGAGTATTAGTTAATACATTATAATATTAATAGTTTAAATGTTTAAGATTTATAATTTAAAAAAAACAAAACAAAACAAAACAAAAACGCCCGGCCGCGGAGGAGGCCGATTTCGGCCTTCCTCGACGCGGTCGACCACTGCCTAGCGCCTAGGCATGATTTTTGCAACCATGCCAAGATTCTAAATGCACTCAAAATTACTAATTCATGTCTTCATAAATATATGTGTTGGTTCAGGTGAGATAAAAAGTCTAGAAGGGTTGAATAGACTTTTTAAAAATTTAACTTAAAAAAGTTTTTAAAGATAGAGTTTATCATATCAGCTGTGGAAGTCTTAGAAAGCTTTTAGCACAGTTTTACGTTTTAAACAGCTTAAAGCGTGTTGCGTGTGTGTTAATGATTCGATCAATTGAAAACAAAGTGAAAAAATTAAAAGATAAAGTGAAAATTTTTATAGTGGTTCAGAAACTGCCTACTCCACTCTTGTCTTTAACGTCCAAGGAGGTTTTCACTAATATTCTTTGTCGTAAAATACAAGTAAACCGATCACAGTGTATCCACCAAGAACTATAATCGTAGTAGTGTTCCTTCTATCTGGATGTCTCCTCCGATCTTCAACACTTGATATATATTCTAAGGGTCAGCCACAAGGTCGCCCTGAGCATTAAATCTACAATCACAACTTCAAGAATGCAATTGTGTTTTGTTTGTCTTCACACACGGGATGGATTGTGAATCTAGAAAAATTCACATTAAGCTCAAAGGTTGTTCTAAGTATGAACTTGGCTAGCTTCAGTTCTCTTCTTCTTGAATTTGTTTGCACAACACTTCGCAAAATGGGTAAGTAGGCAGGAAACTTTTTTTTAGCTTCGAAATCCTCTATTTATAAGATAGCGGTGATGGTAGGCTAGTAATCTTCCAAGAAATTCGAATTTATCTATTACCCTCAATGTGACAGGTGTCCATTTCTGTCATTGGCTCCAATGTGCTGCAAATTTACGTTTGTCTTTTCCTATAATGACCATTGTCCTTTTTCTCAGAATTTCCGTGAATTTGAAAAGAAACGTGCAGCAATTATCATTTCTTCATCCAACGGCTGGGAGAATTTCGGATGTCTTTTTCTCAACTACTTCTAAAATCCTATTAATTTGCTTTGATTCTCCTACTAATGAAGTTACTTAGGACTTTTCTAAAAATAACATTGAGGATCCAACTGGTCTGCTCTGCATATCCACTTCGCTAGTCTGTTGTCTTTAGTTCCGCTAATTCACAATGAGTTGGTTAGCTTAAGCTGAAATATAAATAAATCCTAAGTTTTTTTCCTAGACAAAAGATACCTAGTTAAATACAAGATATGAAATAATTGGAGTATCTAAAGTCCTAATACAATGTTAACATCATCAAAATCTAAGTACAATAGTTCCTAACAATATGTAAATAAATAATCCAACAAATCTAAAAAAAAAAATCATGACCATACACAAATTAATTAAACATGATATCAAAGGCTCATATTAGTCCTTAGTTCTCATGTGGGAGGGATTCTCATATGAATTGTGTGCTTAATTGCTTTATCTTCCTATAGGTCTATAATCAGGTGAGAACCATGCCTTAGGTGAGAACCTGTAGACAAGTCCAAATCATTGATCTAGTAGATCTAACGGTTGAAAATTAAATTTAAAAAAAAAAAACTTTGTAATATTTATGAAAATGACCACGCTTATTTTTTACTTGATTTTCCATCCATCAGATCTTGCATATCAATGGTTTGGATTTTTCCACAAGTTTTCACTTGGAGAGTGGTTCTCATATGATTAGGATTATATATGATTTGGATTTGTCTGTTAGATCTACTAGATCAATGATTTGGATTTGTCCACAGGTTCTTACCTAAGCCATGGTTCTCACCTGATTATAGACCTATGGATATAGAAATCTGCTCAAATGTGACCGCGCCTTCTTGTGCGATCGGTGCGGTATACACTACTCAATGTTAGAAAATGCACAACAATAAAAATATACAAAAATACCAAAAAACACACAACACACCCAAAATAATGCACCATAATTTCCATGCCCCTAATTGTGCATTTCTGAACACTGTGTGGTGTATATTTGCATACCAAGTGGTGTGTTTTTTGGTGATGCGTACCTAATGGTGCATATTTATGTTGTGCATTTTCTAACATTAGTGGTATATATTTGTATACATAGTGGTGCGGCCGCACCTGAACTCTACTCTATATATAGGATAAAATTTGAAATGAAGAACCAACATTGTAAGATTATTATAGTCAAAGAATGTTTTAAGTAATTTAGCCTTATATTTGCATGTCCTTTAACATCTTTTAATGTGGAACAAATATACAAGACAAAACAGGAAAGCTACTCCACCAAGCAAACCACATTCTCAAATTCTGCACAATAATTGTTTCCTTTATTTGTGCCATCCAGACCGCCCATTGTATACCTAATAATACCTATACAAATCATGTCAACCAATTTATTTGAAACCGTAAACTTCATGCATCAACATATTATTAAACCGTTGTACCAAATCGTATAACATATAATATTGTTTCTAACATCTATTATCATCCTTTCTTACTAATTAACTACTTATAAGTTAGCTGACCCAAATATAAGTTAATCAAATCAAGACATGTCGAGTAATACAAGATTTATAAGTGTAAAAAGTGTAGCAAACTAGCAAGCATTACTAAACTTGATATAATAATCTCAAGGTCTTTAATTTTGTAGTTGGCAAGAGTCATAAGGCCAAAACTGAGAGATATTCATTATATTATATACTTGCGGGTTTCGAACAAAAGAACTCCAACAACCATAAACATATATGTATTTGTTAATTAAAGAATCAAAATTAGTAGAATTGCAGTTGGAGTTGGAGAATATAAGTTATTAGTATTTGTTAATTTCTTACTTATTAGCTATTTATGTAAATTAGGCACACAAATATAAGTTAATCAAACTAAGACATGTCAAATAGTACGAGATTTAGTGTTAAAAATTTAGTAAAACTAAGATAAATTTGTAATTTTCATCCCTAAGTTATAGGGTAATTGTAAAATTCGTGTTTGAGTGTTGGTCATGCTCATTTTTCGTCCTTAAGTTATCATTGGCGTTGCAAATTCAATGATAACTAGGCACGAAAAATAAGTATGATCGACACTTAGAGACGAAACCTACAATTTTCCCTAAAACTAACATTGCTAAACTTCATATGATAACCTCAAGGTCTTTATAATTTTGTTGTAAGGCCAAAACTTAGAGAGATATACATTATATTATTGTATAGTTATGGTTTCGAATAAAATAAGTCCAACAAGTCAACAACTGTAACCATATATGTATTTGTTAAGTAAAGAATGAAAATTAGAAGAGTTGCAGTTGGAGTTGGAGAAGTGCTGGTTTGAAACAAGTGAAGGTGGTTGCGGTTAGAAAGCAAAACACAAAACAAGACCACTTTGACAAGTGCCAAACTAAACCACCTCAAACAAAGTTTGAAATCTTTCTCACAAATTATTGTAACCTTCCAAGCCAAACTATATATGTAACTAACCTCAACCCCACAACCCTCCCCTATATAATCCTAATTAGATTATTCCTCCAAAAGCAACAAAGAAATCTCTCAAGTTTTTTCTTTGACAGATAAGGAAAGATGGACACAAAGAATGTGTTGTTTTCATTTGTTGTGTGTTGTTCTCTGGTCTTGTCATCCTCAGCTCAAACATGCAGAAACTACAATAGTTTTGCAAGCAACAAAGTCTTCACCTCTTGCACTGATCTTCCATTCTTGAAATCATTCCTTCACTGGACTTATGATCCTGCTTCAATGACTGCAAGAATCGCGTATCGACACACCGGAGTTTCACCCTCCAGATGGGTTGCTTGGGGAATCAATCCAACTTCTCATGGAATGGTGGGAACACAGGCACTCATAGCTTATCAGGAATCTGCAGATGGGAGAATGAAAGTTTACACGGCGCCTATCGACAGCTACCAGACAGGGCTGCAGGCAGGGGACTTGAGCTTCCCAGTTTCAGATTTATCTGCAACATACTCTGATAAGGAAATCACCATTTTTGCTACATTGAAGCTTCAAAACTTGAGCAGCTCTGCTACTTTAAATCAGGTCTGGCAAGAGGGTCCGGTTTCAGGTGGTTATCCAGGAATGCATGACACTTCTGGCTCTAATGTTCAATCTATGGGGACTCTGAATCTTCTCTCAGGACAATCTGGGGGAGCAACAGTAGGATCAGGAACAGGAAGTTCACAATTAAGGAAGAAAAATGTAAGCCCTAGCCCTCCTTAATCATATACTTAAATATCTCTGGATTCAGTTTCTGTTTCTGCACAATCTTTCTATTTTATTTACTTAAATTTAATCTTATTAAGATCAAACGTTTACCACTACACTAAAAGTTATATAGCTAGTAGTCAAAGCATAACTTTATTTTCTTATACTGTCACACATTTTCGAGAGTCAGGATAACTTTGATAACCTATTAGAATTAAGCACTTTCCACTACACCAAAAGCTATAGCTAGTAGTGAAGGCGCAACTTTACTTTCTTATACTGTAACACATTTTCAAGAGCCCTTGCTGGACTTGATCTTCTCCCGGCCTATGCCCAATAATTCCCTTAGCCACGTGGTGCTGGATTTGTCCCTTACCGGCTTCTGCCCAACAAATCTAGTGTGATTGAGAATTTGGGTATTTGACCAAAATTGTGCTGCAATATCTTTATCCATAATGATATTATATGAGTTGAAAATTGCAGATTCATGGACTGCTGAACACAGCAAGCTGGGGAATTATGATGCCCATAGGTGCTTTATTTGCAAGGTACCTAAAGGTGTTCAAGGCTGCAGACCCTGCTTGGTTTTATCTACATGCTACTTGCCAGATTTTAGCTTATATCGTGGGTGTCTCCGGTTGGGCCACCGGTCTCCAGCTTGGAAGTCAGTCCCCAGGTGTTCAATTCACTGCTCATAGAACCATTGGCATTGTTCTGTTCTGCCTTGCTACCATCCAGGTATTTATTATATTGCACCCTATAGTAATTAATTTCTTGATTAAATAAATATTATTGATCTTGTTGGTGGAGGCCTGTAAAGGGTCAAGTCCATCAATTGTTGGACGGAGGCCCGTGAAGGGTCAAGTCCAACACTCTACCTCTCGAAAATGTTATTACCGTCTATAAGGAAATAAAGTTGTGCCTTGGCTACTAGCTATAGCTTTTGGCTTTGGGGTAAGCACTTGTTCCTAACAAGTGGTAGACAGGTACTGAGAGTGAGAATTGTTGGGCAGAGGCCATGACACCTTGCTTATATAAGGAAATAAAATTGTGCATTCACTACTAGCTACAGCTTTTGGCAATAGTAAAAAGCGCTTGATACTAACAGATTTCTAAAGTGTTGAAATTATGTTGCAGGTGAGTGCTATGCTTGTAAGGCCAAAGAAGGAGCACAAGCATAGGGTGTACTGGAACATGTACCACCATGCAGTGGGATACTCCATCATAATCTTGGGCATAATCAACATCTTCAAAGGCGTGAAAATATTGAATCCAGAAAAGAAATGGGAGAGTGGTTACGTTGGGATTCTTGTGGGGCTCGGACTAGTTGCTGCAACATTGGAAGTTTTTACATGGTGTGTGGTTATCAAGAGGAAGAAGAATGTTGATGACAAAATCCCAAATGTGTATAGCAATGTGTACAATAATGGGTATGAATCAAGGCAACACACCAGAGTTTAGATTTTTTTTTGGTGCGAAAAGTATTTTCCTTGGGTTTATTATTGTGTGTATGAATATGCATGTCTAATATATGGTGTTAGTGATTCTAGGACTTAGAACCTCATTAGTGTTGGGGACTTGTGGGCCTACATACTTTTAGATGTCATTTCTTTCTATTTGCTTCATGTATTCTTTTATTTTAATTTACTACTGTACTATTTATGTATTGCAGACTTGCATAAATGGTTTTTGTCCTTTTCTTCCTTTAAATTATTATTATTATTATTTTTTGATGGTTTAATTGGATTAGGCTGACCAGCGCCTAGCCCCTAGGCAATGGTCATGCATCTAAGCCGCACGAGGTTGCAACATGACAATCCCAGCCTTGGCCCCCAATCTCCTATCTCCTATCTCCTATCTCTTTTCACAATCACCTAAATTGAGTTTTGACCCCAAAGCAATTGCACCACAACCCGCCTATGTTTCCACCTTGACCCCATCTCCCAAGCCCAATCCACGCCCATCGTCATTACTATTAGTAAACCAAATTCCAACTTGTTGCATGTCTACAAAACAGAACATTGTAATAAGAACGCAGAAATTTTTGGTTTAGGTATAACGCAATGTAGAAAGACAGTAACCCAACGGGGTAGCTCAAGTGGCAAGTGAGCTCTCTTTGTGGGGAGGAATTTCGGGAGAACCCGGGTTCAATTCCCAGAAGTGACGATTCCCCTTGGACTAGCTCCTGTGCCTCTCGGAGCGAACGTGGGTGGACCCCGGACCGTTAAACGGACGGAGAGAAAGACCCTGTAAATTTACCAAAAAAAAAAATGTAGAAAGACAGTAAAAATTAGATTTTCAAATTTAAGCTGCACAAATTGAAAAATTGGGGAAGTGCATAAAAAAGAGTCATTTCAACAAAAACTGCCCTCAAATGTTTTTTAGTGTTTTCGGCGCACTTACGAAAATAAAATAATTAGCACATATAAAATTAAGTTTTCTACAAAAAGGTAGCCACTGTTAATTAAACCATATTTAGTTTCATAACTTTGCTTGATATTATCACAATTAATCATCTATTATAATTGCCATCCAATTACTTTAATTTATAGAGCAATTCCTTAATAATTAAAAAAAGAAAAAATTAAACTCTCTCCATCTGTGGAGTCTAAACTGTATAGCTTGATTTTCAATTTGAAAAGACTGAAAGCATCAACACATTAATTTGACAAATTTTTAAAGTTTGACAGAAAAATCAAACATCATCCACTTAACACAATTAAGCACCATTGATGAACAAACACTGATGCTTGCTGCCAATTACAAAATCCATACCACTAGAAGAAATGCAACCCCGTACGTACGACAGACAATCATAGGTACAATCACCTATACAAAATAAACTATATTCCAATGTCTCAACTCTCAGAGTCCTAAGATTTAAACTCCCTTGTCGGTTTTATGTGCAACACAGGCCTACCATAGACATGTGCTCACCCCTCCTCTGCTGTCAAGCTATAATTGCCTTCCTCCATATGATATGATTCACAACCAAAGCATATTGTTCTGCAGACAGTTTAATCCCTGCATTCCTCCGCAACACAAACAAAGGCTTTAAAATCACTCATTCTTGATTGAACAGTACTTATCCCATAGTGTTTGGGACTTTGCAATTTCACTCATGAGGTTCTTGAACTTGTGGCTGTAATCCCCTCCGCTGCAAAATATACAACAATTATCAAAAATCAAGTCAGTGTCCTCCAGTTAACATCACACGGTTCTTTCTTCTATCTTGGTAGGACAATGAAAATTGTAAATACAAAATGGTAGGAGAATTATAATAATAGTACTGTGGTAATTAAATGATAAAAGCATTACATCACTCATATTTCTCTATCCAAAGGAATCCACCAGATGGTCTATAGTCATATCAACAAGGGTGACTTTTAGGAGTGAAAGTTCAACTAAACTAAACAAGTTTCTAGGCTAGATCATATTTGTCACCTGAACTAGAGTTTCCAACCAAAGCAAAATTCTGCACATTGAAGTTACCATATTTTGATCACATATTCAAACTATGCTTACCTGATACGATTCAAGGATGCAATCGCTCGGAGGGCACTTCGAATCATGTCTTCATTGCGGTCCACCTCTTGCTTGACAGCATCTTGTTTGGGTCTAAAATTTATAGTTTTCTGGAGAGGATCCACCAAAGAATCTAACACTGCAAAAGAAATAAAATTTCAATTGTAATGGCATTTTCACAAAAAATTACTGAAAGATATATATACTGCAATTTTTCTTTAGAAGCCCCTACTATTAATTAAACCAGTAAAAGAAGAAAAATTACCTGCTAAGACAGCAGACGGGCACTTCTCCGCAAGTTTTGATAGGATGAGGTGGCATGGCATTTTAACATCATAATGATCTGGAAACAAGGTAAACAAATAATGTTACAACTGTCTAAATGTTTTGTACCAAGGATAACTTGAAGACTATATCAGGGCATCACTATCAATAATTAGCAGCACAAAATATTAAGAATTAAATTGGCTTAATGTCGATTTTGAAAGAAAGAAAAAGGCAGATGCACCTTGAGTAAAAAACTCACCATCAAGACCAGATTTAAGATATGGAACAATAAAAGATGAAGGATTCACTTGGTCCAGACAAGAGTCCAACAATGTGTCCATGCACTCAAAAGCAGCCTTCCGCAATTCAAGCCCATCATCCACTGTATGCTTGAAAGGACCTAAGTCAACTGTTCTGATCAATTCTTTCTGCACAGAGGAACAGGAAACCCATGAATAACAAATCAAAAAATTTAAGGAATTGCCAAAAAGCATACGACATTGATATTCTTGGGAACTGGGAAATGCATATCTAAAAATGCAGTTTTCATGAGTACTAATAGAATCATCCATCATAATTGTGTCAACAGGTTAGACATCCTAACCCAGCATGAAATGTAAGTAATGTAGCTTAGATTAGGTATTTAATTACCTTAATTGTAGTCTGATCATAGAGAAGTGGCAACAATTCTGGCAGGAGACCCTTTATTAGGTTAGGCTTATTATGAGCTGCAGTACTCAAGGCTAAAACAGCAGCACGCCTAACATGCTGCAAAGTCAAAGAATAAGATAAACAGCTACAATAACAAAAAACAAAAAATATACAAACATGAGAAATGTAAAAGCCCACGTGTTATTATAATTAATAAGAACCACCAGCTACAAGGGACTAATAGATCATGTCAATAACAGTGTTCAGTTATACTAAAAATTGATCAAACAGCACTATCAAGTTACCCGGTCATCATCCTTGATGAGCATGAGGAAGGATGAGATTTCATTTGACAAAATTGCATCTATCTTCTCAGGCCTCTCAACTAAAGAATATTTTATGGCAATTACAACTGTTGCTCGGGTGAAAGCAGCTGGGTTGGTAGTTCTTTCCTACATAAAGTCAATATTAGATGTTAGACTTTGCTTCCACAAGAATATAAACTACAAGAAATACTGCTCGCTAAATATAAAAGATGAACAACTTTATTTTTTTATACCTTCAGTGCCGGAACAAGCTTTCCAGGTTCAATGAGGGCAATTTTGCCGAGACACTCAGCCACCACATTGCGAACACCCTCTTCTTCACTTTCACAGTGGTTGAATAGCAGATGAAGTATCTTGTCAACACTAGAATCCTGGAACTCAGCTTTGTCCACAGATTGTCTTACTATTACCTGTTTAAGCATGTCTCAAAATAAAGATTAGAGATCATCCCATAATCCTATACACTTAATAGAGTGGAAACCTATTATAGGAAAGAATATTCTAGTGCACTGAACATACCTCCTTCAATGAATGGAGCAGTAGGTACTGTTTCTTTTGCTGATTATCAATTTTGTCAAGGATAAATGGTAAATATTTTGGTAAGTTACCAACAGCAATATTACCAAGAGCATAAGAAGCAGCTGATTTTATCTCTTCAAATGGAGATTGGAAGGACTCAATCACAATATTCTCTATATGAGAATGTGAGCTTAGATCTTTCCTTCTCCCAATCTCTCCTAAACATAGCAAGGCAAGGTGTTGCTTGGCCTGAAAATAAAAATAAAATCTAGAAGGGATTAAACAGCACTTTAATGGATGATAAAGTAAAAGTGCCAGTAGTGATATTTAATTTTTTTACCCAAAAAAAAACTACCGAATACCTAAATACATATAATCAGTATAGCTCAAACAAAAATATTCTACAAATGACACAAAAGGAAGGCACTTGTTTGTTATTGTATATTTACAAGTCCATGATAGATTTTTACAAAATCACATCTTTTCCCCACTTGCATTTATATGGTTGAAAGGATATCAACTTATTTACACTTGTAGGCAAGCTTGAATGCAGACACTGCTAAGATACTTTTATTACCTTCTGACAGACAAAGATTGTCATTCACAGATGTTGATATTGTGATTCCATCTATAAATATTACATAAATTCTTAGAAAATGCAGAAACAGATAGCGCTTACCGAATTAGTACTGCTATCTACTTTCAGGATCTCTGTAAGCATGTTTACAGTTGACGAACATTGTTGATCCCCTGCAGCAAGGCAAAGAACAGCTACACACTGAGCAATAGAAAATAAGGCTTGTTTTGCAACACCACCAGACTGGGTAGAAGGTCTGGCAGTTGATAGGAGAGAATCTAGTAGCTCATCGAAGCTTGTATTTGCTGAGTAAACCAAAGCAGCAAAGAAGTTTTGTAGAGCCTGCAGCAACAATTAAACAGAATTGGTGAAACCCAAATCTCTACCAAACAAAAGCAGTAGTTACAAACAAAATATTCATTATCAGAAAGGCTTACCAAGAGTGCTTGGCCCTGAAGCAGTGAACTTTTCACTAGAACCAGTGCCTGGGGAAGGACTTTGTTTCTCACAGTCAAACCAACACTAGGGCTTGACCTCCTGTCAGCCATTAAGGTGCAGCAGAGCTCCAGTGCTAGAGCAGTCATATGCAAGTCTGAGTCACTGAGGTTCAAATAGGATCATTCAATTTGGTAATGAAACTTTTGGGTCAGAAGTCAGATGATTAAAAACCAGAGTGAATGAAGAGCAAATTGCAACCTTATCAATGATGAAAGTTCCACAATAATAACCTCATAAGCAGCTGAACCAATTTTATCACCATATGCAACAATGAGAGTGTTCAGTGTCCCAAGAGTAGCCTGTCTAAGTGCTCGGTTTGCCTGTTCTCAAAAGTTTAATGCAATTTAGATAATTTCATAATTCAGAAGTACATGGTCATGAAATCAGCTTTGGGCATTGACTGATTGATATTTAAACAAAAGTTGTTTTCACCTTCCGTAAGAATGCCGTTAACTCTGCAATTACTTGCTCTATAACACATGACAGGTCTAGGTGCAATGGAGAAGCAGCTATGACCGCAAAAGCCTGTAAATAAGTAGTACATTGTTGGAACAAATTGACTTGAGTGGATCTTTGACAGGAAAAGGGGTGAAAAACATTTCAGTCATAGCAAATGTCTTTTCAACAATACCAGTGACACAGAAATAGGCATTTGAAGTAGAAAGAGAAAAAAAAAAAAGGTATCACTAGCAATATGCAGTCAATGCCAAAGATAGAAACACAATTATTAGTACCCACCAAGATTATGCAGCACATCCATAAAGAGCTATAAAGAAGCTCAAATGCTCAAAAAGTTAGATGGAGAGTGCTGATGAATCATTCACAACTAGAATGAGGCAAACAAATACAAGAGTTAAGATCAACCTTCACTGCAGTTAGCCGAGTTATTTCATTTCCCATTCGGTCAACGAGCACAGGAAGGCATGCGGGTAATTCAGTTTGCAAATGGTCACCAAATGTTGAAACAACAAGCCCCATGCAAGTAATAGCACACTCCTTAACCTCCTGGGAGAGGAACACACTATGTCAGTGTACTATTGTATAGGAAATTTCCATGTTTGAGAGAATTTAACTAACCTGATCCTGATCTTGGTTAGTAAAACGGGCCATAATGGCATTGTATATGGGATGAACATAAGGTTTGAAGTCAAAACCATAACCCTAAAAAAGAACAAATTTCTTTTAGTGGTTCAGAAAGAAAAGTTTTAAAAAACTGTCAAATGAAAATATAAGAAACCTAACCTGAATATCAGGCCGCAAAACACGAACAAGTTCACCACACACTCTCAATGCTTCTGCTGTAACTTTGTAATATCGCTCACCAATAGCAGATATGACAGGGCTAGATATGGCCTGGAAAACATTAAGGAATTACACTATTCAGAAATTATATCCTTGCTCATTCAAGTTTTTTTAACAAATGGAGAAGTGCTAATGTTAATTACTCAGAAGTCACATTTTACAAGCTACAGAATGGAAGAATACAAGCATTGCAGATATCAGCCAGCAACACTACCTTATATGAGTATTAGGTTCACATTAAACGAAAGCAAGACAAACACAGAAGCGTAAATTTCAATAAACAAAATATCTGCATAGAAAATGTTGAATTTTCAATTTAGACCTTCAAGACTTCGGTTTTTGTAGACCACTTGAATCCTATTGACTGGGATCTAAGATCTCACAAAGAAATCATCAGTTGAAGACACTTTCAATGTTACTATGTTACCCAGGGAAGTTTAAAGAGAATATACCTTGTTAAGTATTTATAACCAGGAATGAATTATGATAACGTTTGTATAAGTTGTATTATTTTGTAACACAAAATAATCAACTTTCTATTGTAAACAATAGAGTCATGAAACATTTTTTCTCAAGCTTTCACCATTCAAGATACTTTCTCTTAACTCTATATAATGAGTATTACCCATAAGTATATTTAAATCACACTTCATAAAGATAAATATTAAGGGTCTCATAACTTAGGCTATGTTCTAAAACTTTATACACATAGATGGGATCATATTGATGCAGAGAATTTCACAAATGAAATTCAGTTTCCTCAAGCGCATTTTCAGTCTAGAAGCAATACCAAGTCATTACCTTAATGTGTGGATGGAAAACAGGAGGACTATGTGAAGCCAATACTAATCTAGTGAATATAAGAGCCTCAGTCTTTAAGTTTGAGGTAGATGACTTGTCCTGATACAGTAATGAAAAAATAAAAATAGTTAATAAAAATAAATAAATAAATAAGAAGGGAGAGCAGAAGACTAGGTACAAACCCCTCAAGCAGACAACTTACACATAATGCCTTTTCAATCCCAGGTATGAGTGATCCAATATGCTCTGCAAGGCAATCAGGCAGCACAATCACCAGTTCTTTCAAAACTGAAAATGCACCAACCTGCAGGAAGAATGTAATAAGCAATTGATGAAGGCCAGTAGCACAGAAAAAACAATATGAAGTATAAATTAGTAAGAACACATACCTTTGTTTTCACAGATTTCTCCCGAAGCTGCTTATTTACAGATCTAACAATTTTGGGTACCTCTTGGTTCAGCAACCATCTGGGACTGCATGACAAGCCGAAGAGAAATTATTCAATGATTATTCATTTAAGCAGTGTCATCATTACTGGAAGTTGTACTGAGAAAACTATGCATTCAGGAAAGCCTTTTCCCTATAAAATGTAAAAGACTGCTAGTGTAAATGTCAGCAGTTTTATATGTACAGAGAAAACTACGCATTCAGGAAAGCCTTTTCCCTAAAAAATGTAAAAGACTGCTAGTGTGAATGTCAGCAGTTATATATGAGTTGGAGCCACTAGAGATTGTCAGCTTAGTACATATGCAGGTAGAAACATAGTTATATAATTACAATGAAAAGAAGATTAGAACTCAAGTCTAAGGATTTTTATTCATTGAGGCCAGAGGTGGAGAGAATCTTGCCTGGATTGATTGAAGTCTGTCTGTCCCTTTGTAACATTTCCCGTTTGCCGCAGCAACTCAATGAATGTATTGAACATGTCCATCTGCAGAATAACTACTCAGAAAGCCGAGAATAAACCATCAAAGAAATCAGTCAAGTGCTCAATTTCACCTTGACATTTTCTTCCCTTTCTTTAAACCTGTCAATTAACTTTGGGCAAGCCTAAACAAAAATAAAGTTAGGTAGTTAGATATGTTTATTTACAGTTAACAAAATTACCTTCTTTCAAGAAGAAAAACAAAAGCTAAAGAAACAGTTCAGAATGTACCTCCTCATATAGCTTGGAAATCATTTCAGGACGAGAAACAATTAGTGCTGCCAAGCATTTAGCAGCAGCTCTTCTAACCTTCCAGCTGACATCTTCATCATCTGTGTATTCATCAGCACTCTCACTACAATTCAATGAAGGATCATACATTCAGTATAAACTATCAAGAATAACTAACAATATCAGGGCTTAGCAAGCTCCAAATAATAAGAAATGTCTTACTCATCCTCCTCTTCCTCCTGAATTTCATCATCAGTATCTTCTTCCATATTATCAGTGAAATTGGGATCATAACTGAGAAATTCCAGAGTAAGATGCAAAATCTGATCACAATAGGGAGAAATATCCCTGTGGCACCTTAGCAAGAAACTCTCAAGTGCCTGCAAAAAAAAAGTATTTCAAATCCAGGCACTTATAAAGAAGGATGCTTGATGAAACCGATAACAAATTATGAAGGACACAAATTCAAAAATAAGAACCTGTAAGCTATACTCCCGAAGTTCCTCATCATTCTCAGATGCAGTAGTACAGTAGTTGATTAGTATTGGAACTGTATCAGCCAAGTGGGGACCAAACCGATAGCCAACAGCACGGCTTATAAATCACAAATCCACGGTTTAGTATGGAGGCACCATGCAAAGTAAAAAGACAATACCAACAATTTATATTTTAAAAAATTCATCTAGTAGTGTCAAAGGATCCATCTCAAACAAGTAGGGGCAGAGCTACATATTCTTATGGGGGCACCTTTCCCCACCAAGCTATGAAAATTTATACTATACTATGTATATATAATAATTATAACAAATTCTATTATGTACCCACAAATCCCACAATTTATGATAACATCCCCCACTCAACTTCAAATTTGAATTTTATCAAAAAGTGTTCCCCACACTCATTAAAAATTCTGGATCTGCCACTATTGTAAAGGATTATAAATTCTTAGTACCAAACAGTACCTAAAGCCTCAATTTATGAGCATATTATACATGATCAAACAAGTAACTTTCCCAGGAACTGAATAACAAGAATCTCCCAGGCCTAGTCATAAATGCAACTTAGAGCTTGGCTTCATCCAATTTAAATGTACTTGTGCATTAGATATCATAAACATAAATCAAAACAAATCACATGCAGTGCAAAAACAACCAAATTACTGTATGAATATACAATGTGGTATATGGCTACCTTAGTGCCCCAATCATCTGAATGTTAGTTCGTGTCATCTCAGGCTTTGAGCTCTTGTTTCTCAAAAGCTTTACAACTTCAACAGTAACCTTCGCCAGCAAATCATCTGATAAGCTTGATGCCAAAGATGCTGATGGCAAGATAAGAGCAAACAGATGAAATAAATGCTGTAAGAGTTAAAATCTAATCAACATATGAACCAAGTCTCAAAAATACATCTCATCCAGTATAGAAACTTACCTAGACATGAAACAGTTTTCTTTCTAACACTAGCTTGATTGGAACTTAGCTGAGGTAATAATGCACCCAGCAATACCTCGTGATCGGATGTAATCAGAGTTCCATACTTGTGAAGAACATCACACAATATGTCAAGACATTCACATTTTATTTCTGTGTTCATCCCCTGAAAAAAGAAATTCAAGAAGGCACTACAGGTAAGTTTGAATGCTGATGAAGTGAAAAGTCTACTTTCTGGAAACAGAAGCACCACAAATTCAATACATATAGTAAACAAAGAAATGTTTATCTATTTGAGAGTAGTTATCAACTCCCTCAACAAAGTATAAACCAACAACAAATTTATGAAAGACACATTGGATAGCAATTTTGTCACAGCAGTACAGCACAAAATGCAAGAAAAGAAACACAATAACAAAGTAAAACCACATAAAACTAGTCATGAACCAATGCAAACATTATTGTCTAACCATTTGGTTGTAAATTTGAACACGAGTCTTCCTATATTTGCTCATGCAAGAAGACCCTATATTTGGAATACCAATTAAGATGCTTTTCAAGAACTTACAGGAGCAGTTATTCCCTTTATCAACTTAGGGGAGATGGAGACAAGAATAGATTGAGCAACAGATGAAGGAACTTCAGAAACAATTGTCTTCAATGCTATGCTTGCAATGTCTCTGTGTTGTTCTTTCCCATTGAGCAGTTTATCACAAAGCCTGTCTGTCATCTCCAAGACTTGTTGCTCACGAACTTTCTTCACAAGAGGTGCAAGGCTGATCAATCAAGTAACAAACACAATCCAGTGAAAATTGTTTTATGGATTATTTTTATAGAGCTAAACTGAACTTCAACATGAAGACAGTATATCATTTACACCTGTGCCCTATAAGATAGTCAAAGAGAGAGTGGGAAATACAATGCAGCTTACTTGCCCATATAAGGTAGCTCAAATGACATGACTACATGTCACAAGAATATGGTTAATGTCGGGAATCAACTCAGAGAAGGTTCACCATAAATGCTATACTACACAGCAAGAATAACACACTACTACAGAAATCTTAAGGTGACAAACAAATGAAAATGTGTAAAAGAAATAGTATACAACTCAATATTGAAAAAAGAGAACATATTACCAACATTGTCCACCCATTTGTTTCTTCTTTTCTAATTCATGTTGGTATTCCTCCAGAAAAGATTTCAAACAGGATCCTATCTAAATGAATAAGCCACTTCGACTAGCTATTAAGATATATAGTAGAAAGTTTTGTCCCATATTTGAGTTGGTATTAGGTAATATTGAAATCTTTAAATATAAAAGAATAATAAAATGTAAAACTTCTGTAATGGGAAAAAATCAAAGGTAAAGTATCTTCCAAATAATTGACAATTAGAATCACAACTTAGCATCTAGGAAAAGAGGCTATGCATTTTAGGACATCCCAAACAAGAAAATGATTAGGTAGTGCTTCTTTTTCTTTTGGATAATAAGGATGGAAGGTTGGAAAAAATTGCCAGAATACAACAGCATACATGTGCATCAAAAACAATAGTGTTAAAACAAGTTAAAAGTAAAGATGTAGGGCAGACCATTTTACAGCCAATCCAGAAACATCACCAGCAGCATCATCTAGCTGCTGCAAAACAACATTTGACAGCTTTGCTTCAAGTTCAGCATCAAGTTTAAATCCCTCTTTGTTCAGTTCATTTAGCAAATCAGAAGTTGCCATGTATCTGTAATCCTTATCCTTCCCAGTCATCTGCAAATGAGCTCAAATTAGGGCATTACAAAAGCAATAATGAAGACAGTACAAGCATATGGATAATAAGAGGAACTTAATAGAAATTAGAAATGGCAACCCAGAAAGTTGGATATCTACCTTCTCAAGTATTGTAGTTATGGCCATATTTGCCATTGTTGCAAACCTTTATAGATGTACTTTTCCTGAGATTCACCAAAAGGTGATAACAGCTTGTTGGCTGTAGACAAAGAGAAGAAAGTTTAATGCCAAGGGTATGATCAAACACCAAATAACAAATAGGCAATGAAGACACAAGTGGATAACCTCATAGCAAAATGTAATCCCATAGCAAAATAATAGATATAACATTTAACAAACAAAAATATGCATGTTATGATCAAACCCCAGTTTACAACTTCCTATTGATAATATCACAGTGGTAAAGATGGAAAAGGGAGCCATACCCATACATAACATTGACAGCCTAACACACAATGGAAGGGTCAAAGGACACAAGAATGGGGCAAACACAGTTAAGTACTGTGATTTAAATTTACTATGCAAGACATAATTAGATATGATGAGGCAGTCTTTTATGGATTTTGACTTCTTAACCCAGACAACTAAAGCACACCTATTCTGGATTTTGATGTCCTTAACCAGACAACTAAAGCACATAATGTATATACTACCATTCCCTTGTTTTCTCAATAATTGTCCATCAAAGACCTAAAATGTCTTCAGAATGGAGAAATACCCAAATCTAAGTCCATAAAGATACCTAAACCCCTAAACTAATCTAAGTATTCTCTTGTCCGTATCTGCATATATACAAATATGCGAGCATATAGAAATACAATCAGGATACAATCGAGCAGCAACAAGTGGATTGCATTACTGATTTGGAGCAAAAATTGGCAGAAAGCACGCCAAAGTAAAAGCAATTACAGCCCTAATCAAATACTCCGATGCAAAAGAAAACCCTTAAAGCTAAAAAAGCATTTCTTCACAATGTGCGATAATCGGAGGGGGTTGCAGACGGTGAGAAAGCTTACTTCGCAGTGGGGCTGTGGATGAGGACCTCACATCCACGTGGCAAGCGCCGAGTGCGTGTGCGTGTAGGTATTACGTAAAGTGTGCGGTATGATCGATCCGTATTAGGGTTGCTTTTCGCCTTAAACCCTGTGAGGGAGTGATGTCAGAGAGCAGAGGCGTGGCGGAGTGAGTTACCAAGTGACTCTGTCACAATACTCGGAGCAGACAACGGCATTTTATAGAGTGAGAAAAGGGTGGGGGAAACCGATGATTCCTTTTCCGTATACGGGTTTGGGTCGGGTTCCTGTTTACCGGTAGTTTGTGGAATACTTTCTTTGAGATTTTTTTTGGAGTTAGTTTCATTTTTTCTTCTAGTCTAGTCTAGTCTAGATTTATAAGTGTTATTTAGTCTTTTTTTTATTTAAAAATATTCTATATTGGTCCTAATTTTATTATGTCATGACTATTTTTTGTTCTTCATTAATAAAACCGTTAAACTGATATATGCCTAGCGTGTTCTTAGAGATAGACTCACTAGATGTGGTGTTTCCTTAGCTAATCAAGCAAGGAAATGCAAATGATCAAAAGACGTACATGAAAGCACAATATCTTGCTACTTCCAATCTCTCAAGCTCCTCACTCATCCCACGGTGATGAGAAAAGGATCAACACAAATCATCATTCACAACAAAAACATTTAAGATAGAGTAAATTGCACTTTTGGTCCTACGACTATAGGGGTCTTGTTAATTGCAACACTTGACTTTAAAAACTAACAATTTAGTCCACTAACTATGCATTTGTTAACAGATTTGATCCTCCGGTCAAATTTGACCGGAAAAAACTTAACCCATTTTAAATTATTTATAAGTGGGGGCAAAACGGTCAATTCACGTCATTTCTTCTTCTCCTTCACCCATTAGCCGGAGTTGGTCTGAGTCTGAACTAGGCACAGATCAAAGGGCAAAAGGCTTAACTCCGATTTTGGTCCAGAAATAACAAAATCGTCTTTTTTTCTGAAAAGCTCTTCCAAACATTCCCTACTGTCGACGAAAATTGAAAAATACTGAACCTGAGATTTAAAACGAAAAAAGAAAGTTCAGAGGAAATTCGTCTCCATCAACTCTTCAGCTCCGTGTAATTCCAAGTCAACAAAAGGGAAAGGAAGGGAAGAAATCTCAGGGAATTTAGGGTTAGGGCAGACCCAAATTCTGCTCATCCAACCCAGGAAGAAATTCCCGCGTCTTCTTCTGTCACATGGACGTATATATCTGAGTAAATAGTGGAGTAGGTATGGTGGTGCAAAAGAAGTGAAAGGGAAGGGGGATTTGACTTTTGAGCGCGAAGAAATATGAGCAGTCAATTGGCAGCGGCGGCTCCACCGCCAAGACAGAACAGTTTGGTGTAGAAGAACCGCCATTCGTCAACTGGCAAGAAATCGTCAACTCCTTCTGAGAATGGAACCGCCACCTCTAATGGCACCAACGCCAGACCCTCTTCTCCTGCTCACCAGTAAGTACTTATCTATGCATTTCTAGTTATTGATGTTTATTTCTCTGTTTTCCTTCCTCTTAAACAGAAACAATTTACCAAAGTAGTAATTTTATTATTTATTTTTTATTTTTTATTCTCAGAGTTTAGTTTGGGAGTAACCATTGTCCGACACATTCTAATTTCTGTTCTGACTCAGGCAGGAGATGATTGGTACAAATGTTTTTCTATATGTATTGACCGTTTTGCCCCCACTTATAAATAATTTAAAATGGGTTAAGTTTTTTCCGGTCAAAATTGACCAGTGATTTGGCCGGAGGATCAAATCTGTTAAAAAATGCATAGTTAGTGGACTAAATTGTTAGTTTTTAAAGTCAAGTGTTGCAATTAACAAGACCCCTATAGTCGTAGGACCAAAAGTGCAATTTACTCATTTAAGATACAATTGCAAGAATCTCATCTCTTCAACATTGAAAGGTCAAGCATGCATAATCTCTAGATCATCAAATCCAACTCCTAGGAATTCTAGCTACAATTCATCATGCAATTAAAGAACAAGCAATTGTAGGAAATCAAATATAGTAAGTATGGAAATGGAAGAAGATGAATTCCAAACTAGGAAATCAAATCTAGCAAGTATGCTCGTACATCTCCAAAGGTATCCTTGGTTATACGCATAACCGGGGTAGTCCGGTTTTTCCCCCGTGGACTGGAAAGTTGAACAAAGCCTTAATGTCACCGTGAACTATGGTGACTTCTGTGCCATTTATAGTGGAATGGATGGCATTCTCCTTGTTGCTAAGCCTTGCGTTCACATAGAACTCTGTCGCGTCAAGCCTGTGGGCCTTCTTGTAATCGTATGTGACGTAGGTCATCAGTCCTGCATCTTCCAGGCACTGTAACACACACTCCGTCATGGCCCGGTTATCGTTGTGGCGGAGGTATTCATCCCTATCAAGGATGGAACTAGACTTGACACTTGTGCTTAGTTCTTCAAGAATTGGCAAGTCAGTTAGAGGTGATGAGTGGGCTGAAGACTCGGAATATGAGCTTGAAGCGGCCATTGCTGGTGGTTGGAAGGTTTTGTGACAAAATTTTGTCTATTTGCAAAAGAGAGAGTCTTAGAAAGAAAAAGGTAAAACTTCTTCGCAAATTGCTAAAAGTGAAGAGCATTGGCCAGGTTTAGGTATTTAACCTTACGAAAATGGGTCGGGTTGCCAGGAATGGATTTGGGGCTTTGGGTGAATTTAATTGCAACCGGACAAATAGCATAAATGCCCTCAAGAAGTTTGAATTTAAGAGGTATTTTGGTTGTTTTGTATAAGTATGTCTGTCTTTGATATGATAAGGAGAGAGAGAATAGCTAAAAGATTAAAGTAACATTAAATAGGAGAGAGGAGGCATTAAATGCCTTTCTCGTCTTGTGTCAGAATGTGTATAGACGTGCGCAATCAGGAGCAGATTTCCCGCTTAGTGCGCTGTGAAAAGTAATTAAATTAAAATGAAATAAATTGTACCATAATTACTTTGATGTCTCAGTGCTTGACATGTTCCCCTATCTCCTTGACTTTCGCACTGCTTGTTGTAACTGAAACGATTTGCCTTTTGAGTCTGACAATCAGTCACATTTATTGACCATTCGGTTAGCTTATCCATTCGACCAACTTGTCTATTCGAATGTATCCATTCAGATACTTTCCTCCATTCGATTGTAACCTTTTGTCCATTCGGCCTTCTTAACTCTTTAGTTACTTCCAATTGTCCATTAAGCCATTCTTTACTCATCGATTGGCTTCTTCACCATTCGATTATACTTCTCACCTTTCGAATCGTTCTAACGACTCGAACCCCCATTCGAAGGTACTCCTTTACCTCTTGAATCTACACACTTAGATGAATTTTTCCTTAATTCATCTCAATCATTCCCAACTCAAGTCTTAAAGTTGAGAATCAGCTATCACTCAAAGGCTTTGTAAGGATGTTAGCAAGCTGATTATCCTTCTTAACATATTCCAACATAATATCCTTCTTCTCGACATAGTATCGAATGAAGTGATATTTGATGTCTATATGTTTTGTCCTTGAGTGTAGCACATGATTATGAGTGATGACAATTGCACTAGTGTTGTTACGCTTTATGCTTATCTCCTTAGCTTCGACTCCATAATCCTTGAGTTGTTGTTTCATCTATAGGATTTACACACAACAACTTTCGGCATCTATGTACTCTGGTTCGGCAGTACTTGTGGCTATCGAGTTTTGCTTTTTATTGAGCCACGAAGCAGCTTAGGATATTCCAACAAGTCTTTTTATTGAACCACGAAAGTGCTCTTTTGGCCTATCTTGCAATCGGCAAAGTCTGCGTCCGAATAGCCAACTAGCTCGAAGGATCCACCTCTCGGATACCAAAGTCCAACACTTTGCGTACGCTTTAGATATCTTAGGATCTTCTTTGCCGCTACGAGGTGACTATCTTTAGGGTTAGCCTGAAATCTTGCACACACACCTACTGTAAACGAGATGTCAAGTCTACTGGCAGTTAAGTACAATAAAGAGCCAATTATACCTCGGTATTTTACTTGATCTACTTCTTTCCATTCGTTGTCAATGTCCATTCACAATGAGGTGTTCATTGGGATTTTGACCGAAGACTTTCCATCAACACCAAACTTATTGATGAGTTCCTTGGTGTACTTGGTTTGGTTGATGAAGATGTCTTCCTTCTCTTGCTTGACTTACAATCCCAATAAGTAGTTGAGTTCTCCCATCATGCTCATTTCGAACTTGTCTTGCATGAGCTTATAGAACTTCTCGCATAAGGATAGGATAGTGTTTCCAAAGATCATGACGTCCACGTAGATTTGCACAATAAAATATGATCTCCATCCTTAATTCGAAAAAGGGTTTTATCCACTTGACCTTTCGTGAATCTACAATTAATAAGGAAGCACGAGAGAGTGTCATAACAAGCTCTTGGCGCTTGCTTCAATCCATACAAGAGTTTTTTCAGCTTGTAAACCTTATCCATACCCAAATCCATTTGAAAACTTGGAGGTTACCCTACTTACACTTCCTCTTCCAACAAGCCATTTAGAAATGTGTTCTTGACATCCATTTGGAAGACTTTGAACTCTTTATACACAACAAATGCTAAGAAAATCCTTATTGCCTCCAATCCTGCAATGGGTGTGAAGGTTTCATCAAAATATATCTCTTTTTCTTGACAATAACCTTTTGCTATGAGACGAGCCTTGTTCCTAACAATAACTCCTCATTTGTCCATTTTGTTTCTAAATACTCATTTCGTCCCAATTACATTTTGGTGTGAAGGTTTAGGAACTAGCTCCCATACATCGTTCCTTTTGAACTGATAGAGCTCTTCTTGCATGGTTGTGACCTAATCCGGATCACCAAGTGCTTCTTCCACGTCCTTAGGCTCAACTTGTGAAAGAAAACACACCATGATGCACTTACGAATTGGCACCCTTATCCTTACACCTTGCCTTATATCTTGAATTACTTGATCTTGTGGATGATCCCTCAACCACTTTAGAACAGGTTGAAATTGGTGGAGCTTCTGCATTTACTGCATGAACATTTGGTGTCGTCTTGACTTCTGATTGTTCGGTTTGATAGAGCTAGCTAGGCAATCGAATAGTAAACTCATTATACTCAAATTCACATCTCGGGCACTGCCGTCTTCGTCTACCACTCGTTCTACACTTTCTAATTCTCTGCTCGGCTCGGCTGGACTATCTATTCGGATGCTTAGATGATCTAACCTTTCGGACTACTTCCCCACTTCTCGGTTGACGCTTCCTTCATCAAATACGACATGGATGGATTCTTCTACCACCATATTCTTTTTGTTAAGCACTTGAAAAGCTTTGATGACGACTGAATAACCCATGAATAGCCATTCGTCAACTCTCTCGTCAAAAGCCTTTAGATATGATTTTCCGTCGTTGTGAATGAAACACTTGTTACCAAAGGTGTGGAAGTAGCTCACAATTGGCTTCTTACCGTTCCATAGCTCATAGGGAGTTATCCTATAAACCTTATTCACTGTGAAACGATTTTGGGTTAACACGCTGTGTTAACAACTTCAACCTAAAACCTCTTAGGTAAGTCAGAAAATGCTATCATTGGCCTCATGGCTTCCTTGTGAGTTCGGTTTATCCTCTCGGCTACACTATTATGCTATGGGGTCCTTGCGGCTAAGAGTTGATGGAGAATTTTGAATTATCCGTAAAAACCTTAGATAACCTGATTGACAAACTCTGTCCCCTGATATGATCGAATCTTCGCAATGCTGGTGCCCTTCTCATTTTGCAACTGCTTTAACAACTCAGACGACAACCTCCCGGTCTTGTTCTTTTTCCTTAAGAACAACGTTCAAGTATATCTAGTGTAGTCATCTATTACCACTAAGGTATACTTTCAACCACTTAAGCTGATTGGGTCGATTAGACCGAATAAATCCATGTGCAATAGACAACAAGGGTCTAGAGTTTAAATCACATGATTTTGGCTTAAACAATGACTTGGTTTGTTTCCCCTTTTGATAGGTTTCACAAATGTTTTCCTTGTTACAAGTCATGTTTGGTAGTCCCTCTACAAAACATCATCTGGTTAGCTTATTAATGGCTTTAGAGTTGAGATGGTTGAGCCTATTGTGCCATTCCCAACTTAAGTCATTGTTGCTTTTAACTACCAAGCAAACACTCGGCTTAGCCGAATCCCACACTACAACATACATGTTCTTCTTCCTCCTTGCGGAAATAACAGTATCTCCATTTTCCTCACTGATTATGCTGCAATTATCATTGGAGAATTCGACTTTACAACCCTTGTCGCAAAACTGACTTGTGTTAAGAAGGTTGAACTTCAACCATTCTACATACGAGACATCCTTGATTGTTAGTCCGTTCCTTTGGACATCATCAATCCCCTTAGTCTATCCCACTTGTCTCGCCACCAAACAAAACTCTCGGACCATTCACTTCTCGGTAGTTGCTCAGATTTGATTTGTCACCAGTCATGTGCCTTTAGCAATCGCTATCTATGTACCAAATGACCCTGTTATCCTGAAATAAAAAATTAATTTGATTTAGGTACCCATACTTTCTTGGGTCCTTGATGGTTAGTGAGCTTGAGAGTTTTATGTGCATAGTGGTTTTGAGAACATTATAATCATAAGGGATGTTTTAGAATTGCTTGGGAGTTTTAAGTGCATAGTGGTTTTGAAAATGGGGTTTATACACATAGTCATGCACCCTAAAATAAGGTTTGCTCATGACAATGAAACTTCTCAAATTGCACTTTCGATATTGGTTCATGGACCATAAGTCAGTCTTCATCGGAACAAAACAATCTTCTGGCGCCTCTCATTGATATTCTAGATAATATCTAAGGCTTCGTAAACATGTTATTTTGACCATTCGGGTAATGTCTTGATTTACCCTTCGGATGACCATTCGGTATCCTTCGAGAATGGTTTAACATCTGGTTGTTCTTGGGTTTTCCTCTCGAAAGGTTACCTTTCGATAGCTGACCCTTCGTGGATAGATCATTTGGTCCTCTATTACTATGTCTATTTTGATTCGTGTGTTGGACACTCCTCGGGTTACCATTCGTAGGTTTACCTTTTGAAGGTTCCATAGCTTTTCGAATAGCGTTCCCTTTCGGTTGACTATTCGTTTGGGCTCTTTACCTTTATTAACAACCTTCACTAGTTCAAGTTGTAAGGTATAACCTTAAACAAACACGGATTTTAAACCTCCACTGGTTGAAGGATCTGTGGGCTTGGTTAGAAAAATATGTGAGGGATAGCTGGGATTATAGCCTAGTCCAGCTTTGTTCTCGGTTGGTATTTGCTCACCCACCATTCGATCCATTAGTTTTGATGAATTAGTGAAGGTAGCTATGACCTCACGCAAGTTGTGCTCTCTCACTTTTCTTGCTTTACACTCTTCCTTTAGCAAGAGAGTTTGTTTCTCAAACTGGCTTATCATGCTCATCATCTCATTATTTTTTTAGCATAATGCTCTTGAGTGCGTTCAGCCAAGAGTTGAGCATTCTCTTCTTTTAATTTAAACTAAGTGTTTTTTACTACATTGAAGTCCTTCATCAGTTTAAGAACCGAATCCATAAGATCTTCATCACAACAAGAATAAGACACTGCAAAAAAAGAGGAAATAACGACGTATTTAGCGACGGATTCATTCCGTTGCTAATTTAACGACGGAATAGCGACGGATTTACTTATTTAAAAAAAATGATAGTTAGCGACGGAAAAATTTTATCGTTAAATCATTAGTTAATTTTTGCGGTAAATTGCCACGCACAAATTAACGACGGATTAGCAACGAATTAGCGATGGATGTTTTCAAAAATTTGGCACTCATTTTTTAGAAGCAAAAAAAAAAAACTCGGGAACAATGCTCTAGCGACGGATTTTAGGATCCGTCGCTAGAACATTATTTTCGAGTTTTTTTTTTGCTTCAAAAAATTGTGCGTGATTTTTTTTTGACAAAATCTAGCGACGGAAATGTGAATCCGTCGCTATATTTAGCGACAGATTCAAATTCCGTCTCTAAATTATTAACCGAGTGAGCTACAATTTTTTAAAAAATAAAATCTAGCGACGGAATTTTAATCCATCGCTGGATCGCTAGATTTAACGACGGATACAAATTTCCGTCGCTAGCATAATAACGGGGAGAGGCTATGATTTTTTAAAAATAAATCTAGCGACGGAATTTGAATCCGTTGCTAAATATAGTGACGGATTCAAAATTCCGTTGCTAAATGCAAATATAAATATAAAATCAGACCTAAAGCATTCTAATCTGATAACCCTAGGTATATAGGCATATTTCCCCTCCAAGTTCCATCCGCCTGGGAGCTTTCTCCGACGGGGAAGCAAATTTAAAATGAATTCCAAACAGGGAGCGATCCGTGAACCGGGCAGAGCAGGGAATCATGGGCTCCTTGGAGCCGTGTTATATAAATAGTAACACGGCTCCTTAGAGGTTGTGTTATATTAGAAATAAAATTTTCTCTACAGACCTTGTTATATTAGGAATCTTTCCCCTATTCAACAACAGCAACAAAAGCTTTAGTAGGAGAATATAATAGGGAAGTTGATTGGTCAAAAAATAGGTGGTAAAAAAGCTGATAAGTCCCCTCAAACTTTTTCACGGGTTTCAATTCTCATTTTTACCATAATTCTCCCCTCTCTTCATCAGAATACCAATCTCTCTCATTTTCATCCTAATTCACTCCCCTCTTCATCAGAATACCAAGCTCCTCCTCTTCTCTCATCTGTTCAACATTCTTAGCAACACCAACAAAAAATCATTGTCCTCCTTCAAAATAATAATATACTGTTTTGAGATTGTTCATAGCAAAGAAAGTGGTATGTTCTTTTACTCTGTATTTTTTTTTTAATTTACACCAATAACAAATATTCAAAAAACGGCCTTAGAAAGGCCGTGGTTTGAATCTGATTTTTTTTAATCTGGTTTCATCTTACGCTCAAAGCATATTTTTTATTTTAGTTTTGAATATGGTTTCATTGACTGCGAACTCATATATAAATTGATTTAGTAGTAGTAGTAGTAGTAGTAGTAGTAGTAAACGGCCTTAGAAAGGCCGTGGTTTGAATCTGATTTTTTTTAATCTGGTTTCATCTTACGCTCAAAGCATATTTTTTATTTTAGTTTTGAATATGGTTTCATTGACTGCGAACTCATATATAAATTGATTTAGTAGTAGTAGTAGTACTACAAGAGGGTTTCAGACATGTATCTTTCAGATGTAGTTTTCCAATGAATTTAACATGATTCTGTTGGTCCCGGTGAAGACGTTATGAGTCTAGAAGGGGGGGTTGAATAGACTCAAGGGAATTTTGAAAA
>CP025658.1:22296360-22321784 GCA_003576665.1 Ipomoea trifida | reverse complement strand
CATCGAGAGAAACATCTCTCGGTTTACAGAATTGGTGAGATCCAAAAACAAAGCAAAGACAGACAAAAATTAGGGGTCTCCTCGTATAGCTTGGTATCATCAAAATTAACTACTCGGGGTTCCTAACAGATTCTGGAAAAGATGAAAAAAAATCCCATTTTTTCATTACCCAGAAGTTTATTTATGATTAAAAAAAAGAAAATAAATTAGAAGAGAAAGAATGGGATTAGAATGATGTTTTTGCCTTTGTTAGGGATTAGAATGATAATTGAGGAGTTTGTTTTGGAATTGAATTAATTGATAAACAATACATGGAAGGAATAATATAGGCAACCTATACAATAGGCTATGAAATAGGAAATTGACTTTAACTAACATGACTTATTCTACTACCTCTAATACACCCCCTCAAGCGCATGGTTGGAGAGGAACAACATTGAGCTTGGATCGGAGAGTAGCAAAACGTGTAGAGGGTAGAGGCTTGGTGAAGATGTCAGCAAGTTGATCTTTAGTCGACACGAAGTTAACCTGGAAGTCCCCAGAGGCAACCTTGTCCCTAACGAAGTGATAGTCAATCTCCACGTGTTTAGTGCGAGCATGAAATACCGGATTAGCGCACATGTATGTTGCGCCGAGATTGTCACACCAGAGTATGGCCGGACGACCGGAGTGTAGCCCCAATTCCTGTAGCAACGATACGACCCATGTGACCTCAGCCGAGACATCAGCTAAGGCCTTGTACTCAGCCTCTGTTGAGGAGCGAGCGACGGTGCGTTGCTTGCGGGAAACCCAAGAGATCAAGTTAGACCCAATAAACACTGCATACCCACTAGTGGACTTGCGATCTGTCGGACACCCAGCCCAATCGGAGTCGGAAAACGCATGAATATCCGTTGAAGGTGATGGTGCGATTCGGAGCCCGTAGTCTAAAGTGCCCTTAACATACCGGAGGACACGTTTCAGGAGACCCCAATGCTCAACGGTGGGAGTATGCATAAACTGGCACAGGCGATTAACGGCGTAAGAGAGATCCGGGCGAGTGATGGTCAAATACTGTAGTGCCCCAGCCAGACGCCTGTACTGAGTCGGGTTGTCAAATACCTCATCTGCGGGAGTTACTGCCTGAGTAACCGATGCCGGTGTCGTGAGTGGTTTGCAATCAGTCATACCTGCCCGAACTAATAGATCATTCATATAACGCCGTTGTGACAGAACTAAGCCGCCCTCAACAGGTAGTGTCTCGATGCCCAAAAAGAAACTCGGGGTGCCAAGATCCCTAATCTTGAACACCGTTGACAGCCGCAAAAGTAGTGAGTCAGCTAGAGCCGAGTCATCTCCCATCATGATGATGTCGTCCACGTAAACCAACAAAAAAACTTTAGTGGTGCCACGGGTGTAGTAAAACAGAGAGACATCGATTTTTGAAGCGGAGAACCCAATGGAGATGAGAAAATCGTGAAGTCGCTTGAACCACGCCCTAGGAGCCTGTTTGAGCCCATACAAGGAGCGTTGAAGATGACACACATGATCCGGATGAGCCGGGTCTTCGTAGCCCGGGGGTTGTTTCATGTAAACAGTCTCGGCTAAGAATCCATTTAGGAATGCATTGTGGACGTCAAGTTGCCGGAATGAACAATAGTTTGTGATTGATTGAATTGAATGATCAGCTAATACAATACTAACGTAAGTAAGCAGAAGCTAAACAGTCCTAAACAATAGGCTAATAACCTGGTCTACACTATAGACTAGGTAACAACTAACAGATCACTAATACTCCCCCTCAAGCACAAGGTGTGTGCGGCATCACATTGAGCTTGTCTCTGAGGGTCGTGAACCGAGTAGCAGGTAGCGGCTTCGTGAAGATGTCTGCAAGCTGATCTTTCGTAGAGACGAAGTTTACCAAAAACTCCCCAGACGCAACCTTGTCGCGGACGAAGTGAAAATCTATTTCCACATGCTTCGTGCGGGCGTGAAAAACTGGATTGGCCGCCAAATAAGTGGCCCCGAGATTATCGCACCAGAGGGTGGCTGGTGCGCCGGAGTGAAGCCCTAGTTCACGAAGGAGTGACACTACCCAAGTAACCTCGGCTGCGACATCCGCTAAGCCTTTATACTCTACTTCCGTCGAAGAGCGCGTAACGGTCCGCTGTTTTCGAGACACCCAGGAGATCAGATTGGTGCCGAGGAAGACCGCGTATCCACTTGTAGACTTCCGGTCATTGGGGCACCCAGCCCAGTCAGAGTCCGAGTAGGCATGAACGTCGCAGGAGACAGACTTCGTTAACCTCAACCCATAGTCCAGAGTCCCTTTTACGTAGCGTAGCACACGTTTGAGGATACCCCAATGTTCTTCAGTGGGCACATGCATAAACTGACATAGACGGTTCACGGCATACGACAAATCAGGTCGGGTGATGGTGAGGTACTGAAGTGCACCAGCGAGACGCCGATATTGCGTGGGATTATCAAACAACGACATTGTCGGCGACACAGTTTGAGTTGTTGCCGCTGGAGTAGCAAGAGGCTTGCACTCGGTCATACCGGCCCTGTGTAATATATCCTCCATGTAGCGACGCTGTGAGAGTAGAACACCGTCAGACACCGTGAGAGTCTGAATCCCCAAAAAGAAACTTGGTGTGCCTAAGTCTCGAATTTTGAAAGTGGAAGACAGGCGTTGAAGCAATGAGTCAACCAATTTTGCGTCGTTGCCGATCATGATGATGTCGTCCACATATACGAGGAGAAAAACTCGGGAGGTGTGAGCCGAGTAGTGAAACAGGGACACATCGGTTTTGGATGCCAAGAATCCGACCGACAATAGAAAGTCGTGGAGACGTTTGAACCACGCCCGCGGAGCTTGCTTTAACCCGTAAAGAGATCGTTGCAGATGACACACATGTTCGGGATGAGCAGGATCTTCATACCCAGGCGGTTGTTTCATGTGTACAGTTTCACTAAGATGACCATTGAGGAATGCATTATGGACATCTAGTTGGCGTAGTGTCCAGCCCCGGGAGATTGCCATGGATAGTAATAGGCGGACCGTAGTTGGTTTCACTACCGGGCTGAACGTGTCGAAGAAGTCCTCACCTGCCACCTGATTAAACCCTTTCGCAACCAGGCGAGCCTTGTACCTGTCAATTGTGCCGTCGGCTTTCCGCTTTGTGCGGTAGACCCATTTGCAGCCGATTATATTCATACTCAGGTCCGGTGGAACAAGCCGCCATGTACTGTTATGTAGGAGAGCATTGAACTCCTGGTCCATGGCGTCCCGCCATTCTGGGTGGCTAACTGTCTGCGAGTAGCAAGTGGGATCTGAGACTGTGATTAGGGCATGAAACTCCTCGCCAGTGCCCCGTGTCATATGTCGGAGTCTCATGACATGTCCCCGTTCTTGGGGCTGAGCACGTACCCTTCGCCTCACAGTTGTGGACGTGTCAGTTTGATCAACTGGAACCAAAGGCCCACTGGTGACTGCGGGCTCTTGGATTGTGTCGGCTATGGGAATTGGCCCGGCAATCGGGTGATGTGCAGCTAAGGGGGCAACATCAACAGCCGGAATGATAGGTCCTGAACCCCAAAGAGTAGTGTGTGGCTGCTTTGTTGACGCAACCTGCGGAGCAGAGTCTGTTTCAAAAGGAAAAACATTTTCGTCAAATCTAACATGGCGACAGACAAATGTTTTTCCCGTGTTTAGGTCTAAGCACCGATATCCCCTAAAACCAGACGGATAACCCAAGAAGACACAGGGTGCAGAGCGGTACTCTATCTTATGGCGATTGTATGGCCGTAGATAGGGATAACACCTACACCCGAAGACTCGAAGAAAAGTGTATGGTGGCGCAGTTTTATATAGTAACTCATATGGACTTGTAAATTTAAGAACTGACGAGGGTAAGCAGTTTATGAGATATGTAGCTAACTCAAAAGCCGAGTCCCAATATTTTAAAGGAACTGAGGCTTGGGCTAGGAGGGCGAGGCCGGTTTCTACCACGTGCCTGTTTCGCCGTTCAACCCGGCCATTTTGTTCGTGCGTATAGGCACACGATTGCCGGTGAACAATGCCCAACGACTGAAACACAGAATGTAAGCGGCGGTATTCCCCGCCTAAATCAGACTGGATGGATTTTATAGAACGCGAAAAACGGCGTTCCACCATCACCCGAAACAAATCGAACGTTTTATAAATATCAGACTTGACCCGTAAGGGGTAAAACCAACAGAATCTGGAATAATCATCTACGAAAAGTGCAAAATAACGAAACCCCTGCTCAGAAACAACGGGGGCAGGACCCCAAATGTCTGTGTACAATAAATCAAGAACTGCACTACTAGATGAAACTACCCTATCTAATGGAAAACGACAGGACTTTCCGAGCTGACACGCAGTGCACAACTGGGGTAGAGAAGTTTTATTTGGTGTGACCGGGCACTGCCGTAGGACTCTTTGGAGGACTTGTGTATGTGGATGACCCAATCTTGAATGCCAAACTGTGGATGGCGCACGAGCACTAAGAAACGCAGAGTGGACTCGCGGGACCGACAGCTTGTATAGTCCTCCCGAGCTAGGACCTTTAAGGAGTACTGTTTGGGTGAGACAGTCCTTCACAAGAAAACAATCACGGTGAAATTCAAAGTAAATGTTATTGTCAGTTGTGAAGCGATTGACAGACAGTAATGAAACGGATAAATTTGGAACATGTAGAACATTAGACAGACTAAGAGTGCATTTATTAGTGGATAGCGGTGCATAACCAACACGTGAAATTTGCAGACCTGTACCGTTCCTGACTCTGAGAACGTCGCCACCAGTGTAAGGGTCAGATTGCTGCATCATTGACGCGTCGGGGGTGGCGTGGGAGGTGGCACCGGTGTCGGGGTACCACTCATCAACCGCAACCGCTGGAGTACCATCTCCGGCGATAGCAACATTTGCGTGCGCCGGTGGATTACCTGCGTAGCGTTTAAAACAGTAAACTGCTGTATGCCCGTAGGAACGGAAAATCTGGCAACGGGGTGTTCGATCGCGCCCACGTCCAGGACCGCCGCGACCGCGCCCACGGCCGCGACCTCTGCCGCCGTTGCCCTGCCGCGAACCAGCGCCTCCGTCGCCTCCGTCGCGACGGCCTCGCCCGGCGAAAAACGCGACTGGAGAGCCACCGCCTGTGTTTGCTCCGCCGGTCGTGAATTCATCTGCCCAGATGTATTCTTGCGCCTGTAAGCAGTCAGCAAGATGGGGAATCATCACCGGATTACCTGTCACAGTGAGCGAGGCTGCCATGGTGCGATACTCTGGTCTCAAGCCCCGGAACACATGGAGATTCTGTTCGTCAAGAGTCATTGGGCGGCCGGCGAGGGCGAGATCCTCGATGATTAGCTGCGCACGGCCTAAGTATTCGGTGGGGGAACTGTCACCTTGACGCAGCGATTGTAGCTGGCCGAGAAGGTTCAGCGACCGAGCACGGGTGGAGGATCCAAGTGCGGCGGTAATGGATAACCAAACATCACGGGCGGTGGAGTGACCGACCGCCAAATACATCACTTCATCATAGAGTGATGAGATGAGTAGGGATAGGATCGACTGATCTTGTTGAACCCAGGGAGCGTACGCCGGATTCGGGACTGTCGTGGGCGGAGTTCCGTCGGCAGCGTCGTCGCCTGGCGGGGTGGTGAGAACCGCCGGTGGGCAGGGATGATCACCATTGACATAACCAATTAACCCTTGGCCACGTAGAAAGGGTATTAGCTGTGTTCGCCAGAAAAGAAAGTTGCGGGAGGTGAGTTTGATTGAGACGAAGTGGTGGGCGGCGGTTAATGGATTAGGGGTGGCCGGAGGTGGTACAGAGGCGGCAGACACGGTCCTCTCGCTGGAGTTGGTCGACATTGTTGGGAGAGAGAAGAGGAGGAGGGTTGCCTAACACTATCTGATACCTAATGAA
This sequence comes from Ipomoea trifida, assembly GCA_003576665.1. Classification (NCBI taxonomy): domain Eukaryota; kingdom Viridiplantae; phylum Streptophyta; class Magnoliopsida; order Solanales; family Convolvulaceae; genus Ipomoea; species Ipomoea trifida. The sequence goes on along the minus strand of CP025658.1, from coordinate 22,315,845 downwards.
CAATAGTTTGTGATTGATTGAATTGAATGATCAGCTAATACAATACTAACGTAAGTAAGCAGAAGCTAAACAGTCCTAAACAATAGGCTAATTACCTGGTCTACACTATAGACTAGGTAACAACTAACAGATCACTAATAGCCGGAGTGTCCACCTGCGAGAAACAGCTATAGAGAAGAGAAGTCGAACCGTCGTGGGTTTCACCACTGGGCTGAATGTATCAAAAAAGTCCTCTCCGGCTACTTGATTAAACCCTTTGGCCACAAGACGAGCCTTGTAACGCTCAATTCCGCCATCTGCCTTCCTCTTGGTCCGGTATACCCACTTGCACCCTATAATATTCATACCTAGTTTTGGCGGAGTTAGCGTCCAAGTATTGTTATGAAGAAGTGCATTGAACTCTTGGTCCATTGCGTCACGCCACTGCGGGTGCCCAACTGCTTGAGTGTAACAGGTGGGATCGGCTGGAGTGGAGTCCGCTGTTAGGGCGTAAAACTGCTCACCAGTACCTCGTGTCATGTGACGAAGGCGCATGGTGTGGCCTCTTTGTTGCGGCTCACTAGTACCACGGCGCTGTGTAGCCCGAGGTGTAGGACTGACGGTGGGTACTGCCACCAGTGCAGGAGTGGGTGGCGTTGTTTGTGTTATAGCCGGTATCATGAGACTTGTGCCCCACGGCTCCGGTGCCGGTGGGAGCTGTTGTTTCTCTTGTAACATAGTAGCAAAAGGGAAAACACCCTCGTCAAATCGGACATGGCGACAAATGAAGGTTTTTCTAGTATTAGTATTTAAGCAACGATATCCCCGGAATGACGGCGGGTAACCAAGAAAGACACACGGGGCGGAACGAAACTCGATTTTGTGACGGTTGTAAGGCCTTAGATAGGGAAAACACAGACACCCGAACACTCGTAGGGAGGTATATGTGGGTGGGATTTTGTATAGCCGATAGAACGGTGTGTCAAACTGTAACACCGAAGAGGGTAAGCGATTGATGAGATAAGTGGCCGTTTCAAAGGCTGAATCCCAGTGTCTTAGCGGGACTGAACTATCAGCGAGTAGAGCTAGACCGGTCTCAACGATGTGCCGATGCCGGCGCTCTACACGGCCGTTTTGTTCATGTGTATATGCACACGACTGACGGTGGTGCGCCGAGGTAAGGTGGTTCTGATGGGTGTTGGCCGGCGCCGGAGCGACAACTGCGGAAACGGTACGTTCGAAGTCTTGCGCGGCCATCGTAGGTGAGAGAAAGAGAAAGAAATCCTATCGCTAATCTGATACCAAATTGAGGAGTTTGTTTTGGAATTGAATTAATTGATAAACAATACATGTAAGGAATAATATAGGCAACCTATACAATAGGCTATGAAATAGGAAATTGACTTTAACTAACATGACTTATTCTACTACCTCTAATAATGATGTCCGTAGTGGAGAGATGAATTATCTAACTGAAAAGATCTAAATTAGATTAGTTATAATAATTATTAATAATAATAATAGTTGTAGTAGTTGTTGGATTCGTAATAATAATAATAATAATAATAATAATAATAATAATAATATAATAATAATAATAATAATAATAATAATAATAATAATAATAATAATTATTATTATTATTATTATTATTATTATTATTATTATTATTATTATTATTATTATTATGTAGTCCGATTAGGTAGTATAATAATAGGATTATTTTGTTTATATTTATATAGTTGACATATTAAAATATAATGGTTACATTGAAGGATATAAAAAAAAAAATCAGAGTTGTTTACTGGAATATTTTGCAAAAAAAAGTTTCCTAATGAAATACAATGCAAATCTTAGATATTAATCCATATTATTATATTATAAGAGTTGTATTATAATATTAATCCATATAGTAATAAAAGAGTTTCCTAATAAAATACAAATCTTAGATATTTTGCAAAAAAGGACCCGATTAATATTGATTTGTAATGGTTGATTAATTAAATAAATATTTGTTTTAGAGATATGGCAAGACAGGCCCCCGCATATCATCTTAGACCGATTGACGCATCAGTGCTAGTGTGCCAAGAGACGCACAGATCCAGATCAGTGTGGGAGGATCCAAACTTTGATGCCAAGTTGCTCACTATGATATTGTTACACGGGACGACCGAGAGGCCCGTGATCCTAGGATAATGGAGTACATGCGCCAGGCAGGCTTGTATGGGGTTTCTCACGTGACGCACATTTTGGTGGACCATGGACTTATTTCCGCTCTTTTAGAGCGGTGGCGACCCGAGGTTCACGCATTTCATATGCCCTTTGGTGAGGTGGGCATAACACTTCAAGACGTTGAAGTGTTATTTGGTCTTAAAGTGGACGGGTTACCTGTTACCGGGTTTGATCGGGCTCCAGCACAATATTGGCAAGCTCTTTGTACAGAGCTCTTAGGATTTACTCCCGGTTTAGAATCAATTAAAGGGAGTAAAATTATGTTAGCAGCAATACCGAATCTGCCCGAGTTAACAGACGAGAGCACAGTTGAAGAGGTGCAAATAGCAACACGGCTTTATCTTTTTCATTTGGTAGGAGGATTTTTTTTCTTCGAAACAACAAAAAGAGATGTAAAATTATATTTATTACATTTCTTGCGAGATTTTGAGAGTTGTGGTAATTATACTTGGGGCTCGGCGGTACTAGCATATTTATATAGGGCGTTGTGCCGAGGCGCTGATTACCATGCTTCAACGGTTTGTGGATGCATGGTTTTACTTCAACTATGGGCATGGGAGTGGTTGCCCATGGTCAGGCCAGAAGGCGTTTTGCCTGTCGAGCAATTAGGTGATATACCACTCGGTGCGAGGTTAGTTGTAGTAAATACGTTAACAACTTTAAATTTGGTAATGTAGTGTTTTTCTAATTTATGATTGTATTTGCAAGCGTAGATGGGTGTGTTCCCACGGATACCGGAATGTGACCTCGCACGTGGTTCGAGCATATCGGGATCAATTGGATCGTACTCACGAGCACAAAGTAAGTTTGTATAACGTTTTATTTATATTTTGAAATTATATCACAATTTTAGATTTTAGATTACATAAAAAATAACATTATGAAATCGTGATATTGGTTTTTTTTTTTTTTTTTTTTGCAGTTCATGTTCACCCCTTACAATGAAGTTATGGCCATTTTGCCTGGATATTGCAAGGCGGGAGCACGCATATGGACGGCAGAAGTACCGCTCATCTTTTTTTTCTTTTTTTTTTTTTTTATTGTTGAGCATTACTTTCCTGACCGGTTCTGTAGACAATTTGGTGGATTTCAAGACGTGCCTCGACAAGTGGAATATCGTAAGGACTTGCACGATACCGACGGACGGTCAGGCAAAAAAATTGTTGATTGGGGTGAAAAACACATTGATTATTTGGCTGAATGGGTTGATAGGGAACAACATGTCATTGAAATGCAACAGCCTTAGGGTGAATTAACCGTGAGTGCTAGTTACATCTCATGGTACTACCCGATTGGGCGTCGCCAGATTGGTAATCCTGCCCACGTAGACCATGAGGGTTATCAAGAGCAGTCTGGCGCTTTTAATGAATTTGTAAGTATTATTTTTTTAAAAAAAAGTCATACCTTTATGGTTATTATGTTAATAATGCATGTGTAATATATTTTGGTGTCATAGGTCCTTGAGGTGCACCGATTGAGTCGTAGAGGGAGACGCTCCCTTGATAATCCTGAAGAAAACAACGACGTAGCCCTTGAAGAGGTTACCCAAAGGATGGAGCAGATTGTGGCGGGCACCCCGTTTGCATATTTGCATCACATCGAGGATGAGATTCTTAACACTAACCCTAACCCAGATGAAGCGTATCGAGGTCGCCGTAGGGATTTACGGCGAGAAAGGGAGCACAGAAGGGGGCGTGCTGGTCAACCAGGTGGCAGGAGAATGCGTGCAATTCACCCAGTCGTGCAGGCAGAGGCAAATGCAGGGGCACGTGAGGCTTCTTCAGAAGAGGATGATCAGGATGACGATAGGAGAGACAACCTGCTGCCCGTTATGATGGGGGATGGTGATGAAGATGATGGCTCGTACAATGTTAGTAGTAGTTCACATAGTGGCCACAGTAGTAGAAATTTGTATAGCAGTGAAGGTGCTACCAGTAGTGAACTTCCTACATCGTATTCTCAGTATGGGGAGTACTCACCTTACCCTCAGTTTGGGCATGTTCAATTCGCTCCATCATCATTCCAGTATCCCAATTATGTGACCCCGGCGAGCGTAGTGTACAATCCAACACAACAAGGGTCGTCTTATCAATATGCCCAACCTCACATCCCAAATTTTGAAGCTCGTCCTTCATACAATGTCATGCCTTCTGACCATCCAATACAGGAATTCCGACGGGGAGAGTCCTTCGCACAAGGTGATAGGAATGATCAAATTTGGGAGCGAGCTGAAGTGCCAACCACGGATGACTTTTTGTCTCAGCCGGTTCAACAAGTGCAACGAAAATCAACGAGAACGCGCTATCCAACGACTTGTGGGACTGGTACACGACATGGACATCACCACTAATCACCCCGTTGTTAAATGAAATAATATTTTTAAAAATTAAATAGTAAATTGTGATTGATGCGAGATAACACGAGTTTTGTATAAGATAATTATTAATAATATTATTTGACAACAACTTTCTAATTATTAGTTAGTTATTTTGTTGGGAAAGAAAATAGTGAGATATTGAGATATAAGCAGTGCGGTTGAATTTTATTTTATTTTTAAGTATAACACGGCTCCTAGGGAGCCGTGTTTTATTTATTTATTTTCCCATAACACGGCTCCTTAGGAGCCGTGTTTTATTTATTTTCTGCATAACACGGCTCCTAGGGAGCCGTGTTTACCTTTTTTTATTTTTTTGTCCCAGGTGCATCTCTGCAAACCCGTATCAACATTAACTCTATTTATTTTTTTATAGTGTGAATCAATAGTCATTTCCTCATTCCTTCAGCAATCCACAGCAATGAATCAATAGTCATTTTTTCTTTTCAGAGATAACTGATCGAAATAGAATCTCTGAAAAGTCTTGGTTTTATATATTAGTCATTTCGCGTGTTCGGATGAAATTAAAAACACTGATGCATTAGTCATTTCGCGTGTTCTATTAAAAAAACACGGATGCATTAGTCATTTCGCGTATTTTCACATCTGTAGGAGCTAGTAGTGAGATTCCTGACGGGTTATGATGCATTAGCCATTTCACAGTCGAATCTAAATAGGTATGCATTGGTCATTTCGCGTGTTCTATTAAAAAAACACTGATGCATTAGTCATTTCGCGTATTTTCACATCTGTAGGAGCTAGTAGTGAGATTCTTGACGGGTTATAAAATACCCTAAACGCAACACACACAAAATTTGCTCTCACAAGTTAACCAAATACAAATTCAAACTCCATTACAGTTTTCTCCACTTCAACATCCAACATGGCTGGTCAACACGATAATACATGTCAACTATTTGTATTCTTTGGTTGTCAAATTTCTCAGCTATCTATGCCACCACAACTATCATACTCAATTCCTGCACATACGGTTATTCCACTTCATGTGCATATTGAATATGATTTTGTCATTGTTTTGATACGGCATGCAATGGGTGTTACTCCTGACACCAACATAGAGATTATTGGAAGATTGGTATTCGCAACTCCAATGGGTATGACACATACTCCTTACCATATTCATACACCAGAAGAGTGGCAATATTTTGCTCAGCAAACTTCCGCAGTGGATGATCTACATGTTTATGTTAGGCTAATAATGAATGCAACATACGAACCGTATGTTGATTTCAGTAATTTTGGTCCAAACATTGAACAACAACAATTTCACTACGGAGAACCATCTGTTGCTGCGACATCATTGCCAACAGCAATACAATCAACATCGCAACCCGTACAAACATATGACAGTACGGATTCAGAACAAGAACCGATACTGTCACAAGCCTCTGATAGTTCGGATGGGGAAAATGCTAATGGTCAATTCTCCATGGACTTCGAATCATTTGAAGAAACACACGACACTTTGGAAAATGATCGAAGTCGACGCCAAGGAGTTCCTGATTCTGAAATTCCTTACTATCACGCTCCGGTATCATTTACTACCGGTTATTTAGAACAGGACGTGAAGAAGTGATCTCTTACGACCCGTCAACAAATGAGCTTAGGATCAGGATGGTTTTCACTTCTTTCCAACAACTCAAAACTGCACTTCAGATGTACATTATCGCGCAAAGAAGGGGATTTCGTTCTACTTACAAAAAACCGAAGTCGTGGCGTGTTGTGTGCTGCAATTCTAATAATACACAACAAACATGTCCTTGGACACTGTCTGCAAAAAAACTGAGAGGGGTGACAGACGAATGGATTATTACGAAGTTCAGAGAGCCCCACACATGCAGAAATGATTTCGACCAGGGTGGGCCGGAGAAAATGTGCACATGTGCACTAATAGCCGATTTGATTTATCAAAAAGTCGGTGCCGACCCAGAATACAAAATAAAACACATCCAAGTTGATGTGAAACAGCAGTACGGGTTGGACATTACATACAAAAAAGGATGGTATGCGCGTCAAAAGTGCGTTGAGAACATCTATGGGAAGTTTGACCAATCGTACACTGAGCTCCCGAAATTCTTGAACTTGTTGAAGATAGCTAATCCGGGTACGATTGTTGATATAAAATTCAATCCATCCGAAGCGGGTCCGGCGTATGGGCATTTCTTATATGCATTCTGGGCTTTCAAGCCCGCAATTAAAGGTTTTCGGTTTTGCATACCTGTTATTGCCGTTGACGGTACACATATGTACGGCAAATACAAAGGTCATCTCTTATTAGTGGTCGGCATGAACGCTAATAAGGAAATTTATCCACTGGCGTACTCAATTGTAGATTCTGAAAACGGAGCCAATTGGACGTGGTTTCTCAAACGGCTAGCAAGACATGTCTTTTCCGATCTTCCTTCAATTTGCATCATTTCGGATAGACATGCCGGGATAGATGTTGCATATAATAAGTTACCTGAATTACAAAGCAGTCGGGTCAAGCGCCGTTTTTGCCTAAGACACATTCGAAGTAATGTGATGACCAGGTTCAAAAATAGCAGACTAAGGGCTTAGTATGGGAAGCAGGTACTGCCGTTACTAAAAACAAATTCTATTCGTCAATGCAAAGCATACAACAATACTGGCCAGACGCCCACAATTATTTGTCTGCAATCGAGCCCGAAGCGTGGACATTATCTCACGATGGTGGTCACCGGTATGGCATAATGACAACTAATTCATTTGAATCATTTAATAATTCTCTAAAGGGTTGTCGAATGCTACCGGTCACGGCAATAGCAAGGCTTACTTTCCACAAGTTAAGCACAATGTTTGCCGACAAACGTACATCGGGGCAAAGGATGGAAGCTGCTGGGTTGCACTGGCCAACAAATATTTGCAATGAGTTGCAGAAAAGAGAACAACAGTCGTACAATTCAAGCATTCAACGATTTAATGGCGCAAATGGATTGTACGCCGTTGCTCTTCAGTCAAGAAACATTTCCCAAGGTTCAGAAACTTATGTCGAAGTTCACTTGCGCAACCGTACGTGTAAATGCGGAAAGTGGAAGACCGATGGATTACCATGTGCACATGTCATAGCAGTATGTAAATATCGAAGGGAATCATATGGCTCGTTCGTGGCAAAAGAGTACTCTATCGATAATTACAAAAGGAGCTATGCAGCTGATTTCTTTCTACTCGACACAGATATCCAGTTCACAAATCAAATCACATGCATCCCACCACTTTTGGGCAGGCGTCCAAATAATCCAGGACAACGACAAACACGTCGGTTTCCAAATGAAATGGACTTTCGAACTTCTACTAAGAGGAGATGTAACTACTGTCAAGCTCGTACTCATACTTCGACACAATGTCCAAATTTGAATAACCAATAAAAACTAATGTTCTATCTTCCATGGTAATATAATACATCTCATCTTTTTAACATTTTTACTATTAATCACTTATGAAATTATATTATATTATATAATCACAAATTTTTAATATAATTAATAATTAGTCAATCATTACTTAATGAATCATTAGTATTATAACACTACAAGAAAAATCGTGAATCGCGACGGAATTCGTTCCGTCGTCTATTGGCTTGTCGTATTTTTGTTCGCGACGGAATAATTCCGTCGCAAATATGGCAACGGAATTGGCGACGGAAAAAGGCGTCGCAAATTTGCAACAGAACTTTTTCTGTCGCAATTCCGTCGCATTTTTGGCAACGGAAATTATTCCGATGCTAATTCCGTCGCCATTTTTGAAACGAATATTCCGTCGCCATATTTTTTTCTGTCGCGATTCCGTCGCATTTTGACAACGGAATTGCTTTTCATCGCATTTGGTGCAACAAATATTCCGTCGCAAAGCTTATATTCTGTCGCGATTCCGTAGCATTTTAAAATTATTTTTAAAAAAATTATAATTATTATTTTTAAATAGTAATATTAGCTTTTAAAATATATTAATATAAAACTAGAATGACATACTAAAACACAATTAATTCGAAAATATAACATAATTCTAAATTCAAGTAATAATACATTGTCAATCCACATTTAGTAAGTAATAATACTCAATTCAAGTCTAAACAATAACATAATAGTCTTCACAAACAACAATCTACATTAAAATCAATTGGTTTCGGATGGAGGTGATGATGAAATACCAACTCTCCCGCCATCAATACACATTTGTTTCTCTTCAACACCCATCAATCTCCAATAACCACGAACTCGATCTTGCAAATAGATTGTGTCTGGTGATTTTCATAATGAGTACATGCTATGCAACACTCTAAGCTGAATTCCTTAGACCGCGAGTCTCGACATCCTCTATATGAATTGAAGCAAATGAATGAATAGTTATATCAACAATGTCATTCATTTATAACTAAAACTGAACAACTTAGAAATTAAACTGGTCAATATTTTTTGTTTATTAGGAAAAGTCCTTGATGATATGGTTCTCAAAAGTAACAAGTGCCAATAAAATTTAGAAATATTCCAACCAAGTAACAGTCAATGAGAAATAAGTCCACCTAAATATTCACCAAGCATCCACCTCTCCTATAATGTTTCTACACATACATACATATAATTTCTGCTTGCATTCAAATGGTTTAGGGAAGAACTATTATCATAAGATGAAATTCAATCTTCAATAAACTGTCTAGGCTGAAAATTAAAATATTTTTGCAATAATATATGTTTGTGTATATATGTAAATAGTTAAGTAAAGCCAGTGTATTAAGTGATCAAAATAGGAAAATAAGCACAATACATTCATATACTAATTAGTAAGCACACAACTTACATTAGTATTTTGCAACTTCTCATTGAGAATTCTAAGATCTTCATCATATCCCCTCTTGCAATTGGGGGTAAATATGGAGATCACTTGAAACCTTGAGCAGTTGGTAGCAGTCTTGGTTTACGTTTACTATAATGTCACTCATATTTACTACCAGAACTTATAACTCCTCAAGGAAAGAATAAGAGAAACCCTTTACCTTTTCCAGTCGTTTATGAGTGTCACTCACAAGTCCAAAGATCAAGCCAATGAAATTGTACCCAAGATGCTCTTTGATCTGTAGGGAAACAAGCAGAAAGGCTTCATAAGGGACTATCACTTCCCCTGTTTTGGAAAGAAATATTAGTTATTAATGCAATGACATATACACTAATATTTCAGTCATTTATAAACTGTCAATAGTACTTCTATTCCCATCTTACAATCCTCAAAAACTACCTTCAGCATTGAATCGTAGTGGGAATGCCTCCATGAATGATTAATCACCTTTATCACATGTCTAGATGTTAAGAGATTGGCATGCTAGATTGCTAGTTACTAAAGTTAGAAGATTAAAAATTGTTTGCATCAGAGATAATCAAGGGCATCCATCAAGTTTTAAGAGATCCATACTTCACACTCCAAAATAATGTAATGAATATATCAAATATATGTATATATATATATATATATATAGCAAGCATAGACAACAAGTTCAGAGGTACAACACATGTTGTTTCTTGGTGTTCCGAAATATAGAGCGCACTAGATGCCTTCTTCTAGTGAATCTTTAAAACATTAGTTTATGTACAACACCAGTTTATGTACAGCTTTAAAACATCACCACTTACCTTAATCTAAAATGAATCTAAACTCAATAATCTAAATAAAAATAATAAAAATAAAACAAAATTAAAATATACCGTATGAAATTATTGCACAGGATTTGCTTGCAAAACAAATTGCTACTACAAACAATCACAAGAAGTTAAAATTAATGAACACTACCAATGAATACTTAGGACTAAACACTAGGATTAGTCACTAATTAAGAAAAAAATGAATAGCAAAAATTTAAAAAATGGAGAGAAATGTTTTTAAAAAAATTGAGAGAGGGAGAGAGAGGGGCGTACTGGTGGCTTTGTCGGTGGTGGACTAGTGGCTTCGGCGGTGGTGGTGAAGGTGGCTTCGGCGGGGTTGGAGTGCAGGACTGGTGGCCTTGGCGGTGCTGGTGGACTGGTGACGGTGGCTTTTGCGGAGGTCTGGGCGTGTGTTGACGATGCGCTGCTGCAGACGTGAACCACCACTAGTGCTGGCGGTGCGCTGTGCAGTCGTGGTCGGCGGCGGTGCGCTGTGCGGTGTTGGTGGTGCGATGGCAGGGAGCGACGGCTGGTCTCAACGAATTAGGGCTGGGGAGTCTCAAGATTTGGATTTGGATTTTGATTTTAAATTCTAATTATTATGAATAGAGTTAATACCCAAAATTGTCCTCGACTATAGTGGTTTTTCTCAATTTTATCCTAAACGACTTTGGTCTCATAATGTGGTCCCAGACTTTAGTGTTATCACTCAAAACTGTCCTCCGTTAGTTAAACTGTTAAAGTGGTGTTAAGTACAGGGGCAAAATAGCCAATTCAATATTAAGCTCCCTTTGACCGGTCTCTTGTCTCTTTCCTCCCCTAGATCCCTAATTCACCATTTCACGAGCCACCAAACCTGCTCAGAGAAACGACGCCGTTGCAGAAGGTAGTTCTCCGGAGAGTTTATCTTCAAAGCCATTATTGAAAGCCTTGGTAGACTGTGCTAGACTCGCCGATTCCCAGCCAGAGAATGCTATAAAATCACTTACGAAACAGAGACTCTGTTTCCCAGCTCGGAGACCCGACGGAGCGAGTCGCGTACTATTTCTCCGAAGCTCTTTACAATCGCCTCTCAAACTCGCCGGAAAAGCGACCGGCGAACTTCGAAGCAAGCTCCAAATTCGCTCATCTCACTGCAAACCAAGTAATTCTCGAAGCTACTGAGAAAGCTTCGTCGAAGATTCATATAATCGATTCGGAGAGGGTAAAGGTCGAAAGCCTGTTACTTGGTTGGAGAAAATCGCCACCGCCACACCTCACTCGCCGGAGCCTCACCAAAGCCGCTAGATCGAGAGAAGACCGTGGAGTAAAGGAGATGGAGAGAACACTTAGATTTGAGATTACTAAATTATCCTTGCACTTAACACTCTTTTGACAGATTAACTAACAGAGGACAGTTTTGAGTGATAACACTCAAGTCTAGGACCACTTTATGAGACCAAAGTCGTTTAGGACAAAATTGAGAAAAACCACTATAGTCGAGGACAATTTTGGGTATTAACTCATTATGAATATGAATTATTTGATTTGATTACTGTATATAAAAAAAAAACGACGCCGTAGAGAAATAAATTTTTAAAAAACAATTGCGACGGAATCAATTCCGTCGTTAATTCGTCGCAATATTTAGCCATTCACAATTAAAATGCTTCCTACTGCGACGGAACAAAATCCATCGCCATTTCCGTCGCTATTTCACGACGGAATTAATTTCCGTCGCTAAATAGACGATGTGACTTACATCCATCGCAAATTCCGACGTGAATATTTTGCCGCCAAGGTTTCGCGGGTTTTATTTTCTCATTGCGCCAAAAATAGCGACGGAATTAATTTCCGTCACGAATTTCGTCGTTAATTTGCAACGGAAACTATTCCGTCGCAATATCCCTCGCTATATTGCGACGGAATAGTTTCCGTCGCGATTCGCGATTTTTCTTGTAGTGTAAATTATTAATTTCAATCTAATCATGCATCCTATAATTTATTAAACATCACAATTAATTATTGGGACTATAATTTTAGCATATTTTGTCCAATCATTACTTGATAGGAGATGGGGGAAGAAGAAAAATACGTATGATTTACTTGCAACAAAAACAAAAAAAAAAAACAAAAAAAAAAACAAAAAGAACAAAAATTGTATTTGTATAAAATGGCTTCCAGCAAGCCGTGTTATAATTTAAGATTTCATTTTTTCTTTCATCTCTGGAATCCATTTTAAAAGTTTGTCTCCGTGAGGTAATGATTCCATCCGCCTCTCTCTCTCTCTTCGAAGTGCAGACCGGCGAGCTCCAATTTCCTTTGTTTCCTCTGCTGGCTACTGCGAAGTGCGAACTTGGGGCTGAGACTCGACCAGCTACGTGGCCGACGGCGACCTCGACCAGCACCGCTCCTCCACCGGCGACCTTGACCAGCGTCCGGACTGCTCCGCGCCTCCGTGACTCCGACCAGCACCGGCTGCTCCGCGACCTACCGTCTGCCGTCTGCTCGGAATTTTGTTTTCAAAACCAAGCATGAAAGATCTGGAATACATAGAGCAAGTAATGTGAGCCTAAAATGAGTGAATCATTTACTAATGCGAACTGAAAATTTTACTTGCTTGCCATTTCATTCAAATAAGCTGCATTTTCTGTCTAGTTTTCTTCATTATTGCTCTGTATTATTTTGTTTTGTTATTAATTTTTTTCCAAGCTGAGTTCTCTTTCGTTTGGGTTTGTTTTATGGAGAAATAAGATTTTAGGCTTTTAGCTCTAGCTTGTGTTCATGCCATTGTGCTTATCATTTTAAATTGTTTATGTATGCATATCTTTCCCTGCATCCTAAAATGAGCATTTTTGGAAGGAAGGAGCTTAGTATTTATTTCATATTTAGGATGAAAAGAATCCTTAGACACTCAACTGAAATGGGGGTCAGGTGCACCTGCTAATTATGGAGTGAATGAATGAGTATGATTGTAATGGTGGAAATTAGGGTGGCTACTGATGGAATTCTTAGCCTTGGATTTTTAGAAGGATAAAGCATGAAATAAACTTCACAACTGCTAAGAATTAGCCTTGGACTTTAGCTTTTGATATATGCCATGGGCTATTTGCTGAATTTTGGGTTCTAGTTCTTTGCATTTCACTTGATCCCCATTGCACATCCTGTGATCATGTTCAAGATGTGATAAAATTTGAAAGTGGCTTCCCTTTGTGCTTTATATGATTCCTCTCATTTCTAGCTGGCTAAGTTTAGAATCCTTGCCCAAGCTAATGGCCCCATGAATATAAGATAACACTATATTTAGTGAATGAGACAGTACAGGATGACATGTTGAATTTTAGTGAATATAGGTGTATATTCACATATGTTGCTGAAGTTTACACCCAGTGTTTACTAAAATATTCATCATACATTCATACTAAGCAAATGACACACTTTTCTTTTCTTATCTTCATTTTTAAAATTATTGCTTTAGTGAAATGAAAATTCACATTGACAATCTTTTCTTTTATTATCTTCAGTAAACTCCACAATTTCTTATTTTTAGTGAAAAAAAATTCTTAAAAAGAAGAAAAAGAACATTCATTTGATGCCTAAATTCTTGGTAGATTCAAGGGAGAGGCATGCATGCTTAGCTCTTTGATTTTACATTTCTTAATTGTGTTCTAACTTCTTGATTCAGAAGAATGTGCACTTAGCAGTTCAATGTGTTCAACATTTTGAATTTTACTCTGTATAACTCTTTTGTTCAGTTCTAGAGATTATACTAAAGCACAAAAGTTCTCCATATTTTACCTATCCAATGAAAAATGGAAACAACAAATAATAGTCTTTCAGTCCCTTGTATCTCTAAATTTCCCTTTCTATTTGGTCAGCTGCCACAGGGTAATGTATCAACTATCTAATTTATGCAGGGAATCAGAAAAATTTCTTTTGAGCTTTTAGAACTGAAAGATGCCATGGAGAACATGTGTGGGAATTCACGCACTAAATGCTTGGCCTTCTTGAGGTATTCCAAGATTAGACTTGCTGAAGTTGACTAAAAGTCAAACAGAGAATTACTTGACAGTAGTTAATATGTGTGTTTTACTGCTTTTTGAATGTAACATCATCATCATTCTTTAAACTACCTATACTGTTTTTTTATACGCCATTAATGTTATGCAGTAATTAAACCATAGATCAAATGAAGTTGCTAGATCTGCTCTTGGATTAAAAAAAAACAAAAAAAAAACATAATAGATTTCCTGTTGTCAGGAACGAGCTGTTGGTGCACTAGCCAACCTTGCAGTGGATGACAAATGTAGCATGGAAATTGCTACAATAGGTGGTGTACATGCACTGATTATCCTTTCTCAAAACAAGGCTGAAGGAGTACAAGAACAGGTATAACAAATTCCTCAGAATTAAGGACGTTATTTTTATGCATAGCAGGCTTCAACTTTTAATTTTATTTTATTGCCCTATGGTATGTAAATCCTGACTAAGAAGGTTCTAACCAATTGATGGGATATTAGTGCAATTTGTGTAATGATATTCATATCACGCATTCATTAGTCATTATTATCTACATTGCTATTGCCTTCCTATTATGCTGCTTGGATATGATGTTTAACTTTTTCTGCAGCCCACAAGATACGGTGATAAAGAGACAGCAGAGAGAGTTAATTTAGGGTCTGTTTACTACCAGAAAACTGTTTTCTGTTTTCTGTTTTTCAATTTTTCAATTTTTCAGTTTTCATTCTCTGTTTTTCATTTCCTGTTTTCTGTTTAGAAAACTTGTTTACTAACACTTATTTTTTCAAATTTATTTTTTCAAATTAACGTTATAAAATTAACAATAAGTTTAATTTCGAGTTATTTTTAGACCTTATATTTAAAATATTTTAAAATAAATTTGATTTAAATAGAATAAATATATATTTTACTTTGAAGTCCAATATATATATATAAAAAATTTACATTTGATATCCGGACCAAATTTATATATGTATATAACATAAATAGAAATATATTTGAACCAATAACTTATTAAGTTCACAAAAAAATTAGTTTAGATAATATTAATATTTTTTGAGCTAATATTTAAAATATGTTTGGATATATTCATTTGAATGACATGACATGTATGTAATATATAATTTTTTATTTTGAATTCTAATCTAGTAATATATGTGTGAAATTTCGATATCTGATATCTGAACCAAAACCAATAATCAATTGAGTTCAATCAAAATATAAAGCGTGGTATAGATTTCAATTTTTAATTTAGATAATGTGAATGATGTATAATTTTAAGCATAATCAAATAAGTTATGTTGAAATAAATAATGTAAATAGAACAGATAGAAGATGATGATAAGTAAAAGAAGATGATAATAAATGTAATCATAGTAATGAATAAATATGTAAGTACATAATGGTAAGAATGTGGTTATAATGATATATAGTCTAATAGATGATAGCTGATTCTGTTTTCCATTTAGAAAACAGTTTTTTATAGTGTTTCAGTTTTCTTGAAAACTGAAAAATTATTTCCTGTTTTCAAAATGGAAAACTGTGCTAGTAAACATGTTTTCTGTTTTCTGTTTTCCAGTTTTCAAAATTTCCAGAAAATTAGAGAAAATTTCCAGTTAGATTATGTTTATTAATATATTTAGTATTGTTTCTAACGATGTAATATTACGCTTCTATACTTTTGTTATTGTAAATTTGTGTTTGAGTTTGAATATTTTGATATAATATATTTACAATTATAATGTTTACAATTATTTTATTCAAGTGCTATATTACAAATTTAAAGCAGGTATGTGATATTAAATCATTATTGGATAGATTTTTTTTTAAAATTTAACGACATACTTTAGCGGCGGATATGTCCGTAGTTAAATTTAGCGACGGATAATTTCGTCACTAAACTGTAGTTAAATGACATTAAATTCAAATAATAAAAATAAATTAGCGACGGACCTTTCCATCGCTAAGTCTAGCGACGGAAAAATCCGTAGCTGTTTCCTTGCAAAGTACGTCAACAAATTGTCGTGGTGGAGTTTAGCGACGGAAATATTGTGGGTTTCCCGTCGCTACATATAGCGACGGAAATTTCCGTCGCAAATCCCTCACAAATTTCATCGTCCAAATCGTCGTCGGGAGAAATATAGCGACGGATGGTTTTCATTTAGCGACGGATATTTCCGTTGCTAAATTTTAACGACGGAAAAAAATTGTGTCGCTGTAATCTAGCGACGGATGCCAATCTGTCGAAGGCGAACTGGTCCTCTTGACCTTGTTGGAGAGCGGCGCGAAGCGGCTGACCTTTCTGGCTCCACCGGTCGGACAAACCTTGCTTGCTGAACCACTGAAGACCTTTCTCTCTCACGAAGGCGCACCTCTCGGTCGTAAATGTCTGCTAACCGAGTAAGTGCCCCCAAAATTCCTAGTTGCTCGGGTTGTTCAGGTGCGATTGGTGGAGGAGGCAGAGGTGCTTCTCCGAGTTGGACCCCATTAGCAGGAGGGTCTTCCACTCGCACTTGCTCGCTCTAAGCACAAGAGTTTTGACGATTAAGCTGCTCTCGCAAATCGCCAGCACGGGGTCGGGATAGCTGCTCTCGCAGGTCCCTTCCTTGAGAAACAGTTTGCTTAGCAGTACCATTCACTTGCACCTGAACTTGCGTCCTTCCTTGTCCCTGACCCTGACGACTCCTAGTAGTCACCATTGCTACGTACTTTCAAACTTCTTAGTCAGCCAGAGACCACACAACCTTTTGATCGATCCCCACAGACGACGCCAATATTGGTTTTATCTCCCATGGAATGGTCGAACGACAGGCCAACCCGACCAGAAAATCGACTAACTCAATCAGAAAACCATAGTGACTTCTCAGCCCTCTTTGTATTATGAATTGCCTTTGTGTGCAGTGAATTGCTTATGCCTCTCTCGAGGCTTAGAACCCCAATTTATACAAGCTAAGAGGTCTCTCTTAAGAAACTTCTAAACTATATTATGAACTCTTTCCTTATTACATTTAGGTATTTTCCTAATCTATCTCGACATTCCTTCCATATCTCCACTTTCTGCCGCCAAACTCGTTTAATGAAACCTCTTTAACCACCTTTCCTACACCGCCTCTCCTGCACCGCATTTCCTACCTCGGCCTCCCCCTAGGTCGGTTTAGACCGACTCATCTTCTGATTCTTCTCCTTGTTTCTTTAATCTGTTCTTTCCTTCATGGTAATTAGCTGTTTCAATAGCAATGTTCAATCACTCGCAATCTAAGATCTTCAGCTTTCTTGTCACCTCTTCCCCGTACCCTCAACCGACCGACCCATCCTCGGCTGACCTATACCGTGTAATCATACCTTATTCCGAGCCTTCTTCCCCACTTCATCAGTCACTCCTTTCGTCCACGCCGAGCCTTTAATAACGAGTTTTAGTCTATCCCCACCAATTATTATTATTATTATTATTATTATTATTATTATTATTATTATTATTATGTATTTTAAAACCTAAAACAAATGATTAATATGTCAAGAAAATAAAAAGGGAAAAGGTACAAATAGGCCATTGAACTATTTGGGGAATAACAATTAAGCCATCGAACTCCAATAAGCTCCAAATTCATCCATGAACCTGTAAAAAAAAGAGCAATTAGCCTTTTTAACAAGTTACCAACATGTTTTTGCTGATTGGGATGCTACGTGGATTTTTTATTTTTTATTTTTATTATTATTATTTTCCTACTAAGCATTTGACCCAAAAAAAAACCTAAGGATTTGACCATCAACTATAGCTTCTTTATTTAATTTTGCGTTTTTTCTCTCTTTCGCGATTGTTTGTGGTATTTGCGATATTTTTGAATAATGAAAAATACTATCCGCATGTAATTTCTTAAACTGAAGTTTTCCTTGATCGAAATTTATAAATTGAAAAACTTTCGCAAAAACACATACATATTACACGCATAAATATTACTATAATTTCAATTTAAGAAATTACACGCATAATAATATAATACAAAGTTTGTCTATACACTAACTATAATCTTTTTTGTTCTGCTTATTCTCGTTCTGAATACTATAATTGAAGTATTAACTTCCATCCTACAAACTGTCATGGAGAATCAACGTACTCAGAGATAGCAGGTGCTGCATGCCATCTTAGCTTATCTTATATCTTATCTTATAATAATAATAATAATAATAGTAATAATAATAATGCCATATTAGCTTATCTTAGTCATTCACTGATTATTATTATTACTAGTTTTATACGCGCATTGCACGAATGAGTTAATGCCCAATATTTATATTTAAATAAATATTTGAAAGTATATCAATGCAAGATTATATGGGAGAAGTTTATACCTGGATAATTGAATGTCGAATTTATTTTATTTAAATATCTAACTCAAAGTATATGAATCCAAGATAATATAGAAAATTCATTATAATTATTACTAAAATAAATGTTTGCAACCTTGTAAAATCGATAGTCTAAATATTTGGTCTAAAAATGATAGTCTAAATAAATACTACTTTTAATTTGAATTTTTCTAAGTGTTCTTAATTCTCTTTTGAGTAACATTGTCATTGTCTTCATCTTTACTAATTGTTCTCTTCCTTTTTTGTTGGTAGTGTGTTATTTGCAATTCGGTTATTGTTGGTAGCATAGATGACAACGTCATGCAATGAGATTATGATATAGGAGCTATGGACTTTCCTTTAGGTGTTCTGCTTGGGGTTCATTTGGTTCAACTATTATTGTTGAATGAGTTATTGTGGATAAAGAAATCCCTAGTTTAAGAAAAAAATTGAATAAATTAATAAAAATTTGAAAATTTAAAATATTATATATTCCAAATATATTAAAATGTAGTTTCTCGATTCAATTTGCGGCGTAATGGGCTATTTGAGTACTTTCATTGTCAACAAATCCACCAAGTAGTTAATATGATTGTTTCAAACTATTCTTTTTTATTTTTTTTCATGGTATTAAAGAAATACATATGTATCATTTTTTGGTGTAACTACTAATTTATTTAATTCAATAAGAGTAAAATAGAGCGATTCCGCTTCAATTTGTTGGGTTATTTGAGTACTATCTTTGTCAACCAATCCCCCAAGTAGTTAATATAATTAGCTTCAAATTATTTTAAATTTTTTTTCATAGTATTAATAAAATACTTGGTAAATAAATATATAACATTATTTTGTACTATAACTTTGATATTTAATTATAAGATA